>LKTO01000603.1:0-28467 GCA_001399465.1 Hymenoscyphus scutula
GTCGATATAGCTAAGTTCTTTAACCTTAAACCTTAGAAGCTTATATACGCTATTATAACTAAAGGGTTTAATAGTAAGTTAAGTAATTCTATTACTTATATTCTTATACTCTAACTCTCTATAGATATATACTAATAAACTAATATTCTCTTCTATATCCTTAACCTTAGAAACTATAAGGTTATACTTAGACTTAAGTAGATAGCCTACTTTAAAATATAGCTTAACCTAGAACAAGGAACGCTAATATAGCCTAACGACGAGAAACCCTCTCCGCTAACCTTCTAAAAGGAGATTCGTCTACCTAGGAGCTACCTACGCCCTTAACGCTGCCAGCCGAACTACTAGCGTGATATACTAGCTAGGAAGCATGTAATAAATCAAGAGGATATATAACGTCAAGACAGCTAGTAAGCGACGACACTCTACGTAATCCTCTCTTACTCTATTCGCTTATCCTCGCCTCGTACTCTATTAGAAGAATAGGACTTAGGTTATAAGAGCTAGGAAACAACTAAGATTAAGACTATAACACGTAAGACTGTTAGACAGAATACTTATGAATAGAACATACGCGATAAGATACGCTAGATGTAGTAAGAGCTACGCCTACTAGACGCTACGCTCTTATAGCCTCTAAGGAGCTCTTATATAAACAAAGAGCTCCCCTCGCTTAATATTACTTACATTTCGGCAAATGCTTTTCATATATACTTATACTACTAGGATAACAAGTTCTTTTCTACTAGTCTATATAAATTAGACTAGGTGATTTAAGAGAAAGAGAAAGAGGCTCTTAAAGATAATAACGAAGTAACTATCTAGAAAATTAAAGACAAGCTTCCTTCTTAGTATAGCTTATATAAAGACGTGTTCTCTAAGACTACTTTAGATAAGCTTCTACCTTACCGGTTATACGACTACTATATATAGCTAGAAGCTACTAATACTCTTAATTATAGTCTACTATACTATTATTCTATAGATAAGCTTAAAGCTATTAAGTAGTATCTAGTTAAGAACCTTAAAAAGAGATTTATTAAGTCTAGCTAGATACTCTTTACCTTATCTATACTCTTTATATATAAGCTAAATAGTAGCCTTCGTTTCTATATTAACTTCTATAAGCTTAACGCTCTTATCTATAAGGACTACTATTCTCTACCTCTAATTAATAAGACTCTCGCTCGCTTAGCTAATACTAGATTCTTTATAAAGCTAGACATCTACTAGGCTTTCTACTATATTCGTATAAACCTAGAATCTAAAGACCTTATAACGTTCTATACTAGGTATAGTTCTTATAAATATAAAGTTCTTCTCTTTAGTCTTATAAATAGCTCTATAACGTACTAACGCTATATAAATAATATACTCTTTAACTACCTTAATAACTTCTATATAGTCTACTTAGATAATATTCTTATTTACTTAGATAACCTCTTAGAATATAAGAAATATATAAGAAAGGTTCTCTAATAGCTCTATAATACTAGCCTATAAGTAGATATTAAGAAGTATAAATTTAGTATTACTTATATAAAGTACCTTAGCTTTATAGTTAGTACTAATAGTATTAAAGTAGACCTAGATAAAGTCTCTATAATATATAAGTAGAAAGAGTCTAGTACTATTAAAGGTGTTTAGTTCTTCCTTAGCTTCTATAACTTCTATCGACGCTTTATTTAAGACTATAGAATTGTTACTAAGCTACTTATATACCTAATAAAAGCCTTAACTCTCTTTTTATTTAATAAGTCTTACCGCCGCTCTTTCGAAGAGCTTAAGTAACGCCTAGTCTCGTCTCCTCTTCTACGACATTATAACTCTACCTTAGAGTATAAATTAGAAACAGACGCTTTAGACGGAGTAGTAGCTAGTATTCTGTTCTAACTACACCTAGATAGCGAATAGTACTCTATAGGTTACTTTTCTAAGACGATAGCCTCTATAGAGTATAACTACGAAATCTATAATAAGGAGATGTTAGCTATTATACGCTCTCTTAGCTACTAGCGCTCTAAACTCTAAAGTACTCCTTCTCGGTTTAAAGTATATACTAATTACAAAGCCTTAGAGTACTTTATAATAACTAAACAGCTTACTAGTTATTAGGCTAGGTAGGCTAAGTTACTCTTATAGTACTCTTTTATAATTATATACTAGGTAGACAAGGATAATACTTAAGCTAACGCTCTATTATAAAGAGAATAAGACGTTCGTCTATAGAACAAGCTTAAAGTAGCTATTCGTATAAAGGCTTTACTTTAGCTAGAATAACTAGACCTAGCGATTCTAGTAAACTATAACCTAGAGCTAGCCTCTATAGACAGGATTATATAAGAGACAAGCTAACTAATAGACTAAATCCTAACTACTAATCGTATAGTAGAGTCACTTAGTATACTCTAGAGGTAAGTAGAGATATAGAAAGAAGACTTCTAGCTAGATAACGAACTTCTACTCTACTAGAGACGCTTAGTAGTCTCTATATAAGACACCTTAATAGTAGACCTAATTAGAGAAGCTTATAACTAGGTTTCGTTTATATACTCTAGAAAAGTAAAGATAGTACGAATCCTTCGCTAGAAGTACTATTAGAAAGAGCTTTCCTAGAATGTAGTCTAGTATATCTATAACTACTACGCTTATAAGCGAGCCTATATTCTATAAGACTATACGCTAGGATTTCTCTACCTACTACTAGTTCTAGACCGCCTCTAGTAATATATTACTATAGATTTTAAGTTATTTCTAAAAGATAAGTTTAGATATAATATAGCCTATATAGTAATTAACTATCTAAGTAAGTAAAGTATCTCTATTCTATACTATAAGATAATAAATATAAAGGAAATAGCCTAGCTATATATAATATATATCTATAGATACTATAGAGCGCTATAGATAATTATATTAGATAGAAGACTATAATTTATATCTAACTTCTAGAACGAGTTCTACTATATACTAGATATTTAGATTAAGCTGTCTATAGCCTTCTACTCTTAAATAGATAGATAGATAGAAATTATAAACTAGTACTTAGACTAGCGCTTACGCCTCTTTATTAACTACTACTAGAACAACTAGTCTAAACTTCTACCTATTATAGACTACGTCTAGCTAACGCTACCTTATAAGAGTATTAGAATGTCGCCTTTTAAGCTTCTAAACGCCTACTCTTCTTATATCTCTTTTAACTAGAATACGCTAAACTCTACTACGCTAAAGGAAAAGCTAAACTAAGAAGAGGTATAGTAGGTAGTTAAAAAGCTCTAAGAGGGATAGAAAACAGCTTATACGATTATAAGACAAGCGTAGAATAAGAAGCGAAGAGATATTAACTCTCACCGACGCGAAGTAGACTTTAAAGTAGAAGATAAAGTCTAGGTAGCTACTAAGAACTAGAATATAGACTAGCCTAGTTATAAGCGAGACTACTAAATAGTAGGTCTATATAAGGTAACTTAAAAGATAGAATACTTCTATAAAGTTAAGCTACTAGCTTCTATAAAAATATACTCTATATTTTTAATAGACCGCCTATAGAAAGTATTAGACGATCCTCTACTAGAATAAGTAAATAAGCTACCTCTATCTATAAAGATTACTAACGATAAAGAGTAGAAAGTAGAAGAAGTAGTTATAGTAAAAAAGATAAGAAATATACTATATTATAAGGCTAAATAGATAGGATATAATAAAGATCTAGAGTAGTATCCTACTTCTAACTTTAAGTATTCTCTATATAAGCTAAGAAGCTTCTATATAGTATACTCTATATAACTAGGCCTCTCGCGTCGCTTAAGTAATTAGATTAAGGCTTACGAGAATAGAGTAGATTTGTATAAAGAGTTAGACAATAGTATAGACGCTTCTATAAGCTTAAGAACAAGCTTCTTTTTAAAAGAGAGAGTAATATAATAGTTCTAACCGCTACTACACCTTAGACTAGCCTCTGGCTAGAACCTAGCGGATACTATACTTTCTAAGCCCGGCTCGGTTAGCTATAGCTTAGTATAACCTTCTATATATAAGAGCTTCTAGCTTCTAGGCTTCTGTTCTTTCTTCTCTTCTCTCTTTAGCTTAGAATCCTCGTATAGACAGTTCTATAGTTTCTAACTTACATCTAGCGTAGTTATATATTCGTATATAGTCTATAAGCTATACGTGTCGTTATACTTAAAGTAATTAAGTAGTACCTAATTAAGAACCTCGACAAGAGCTTTATTAAGTTAAGCTAAGTACTCTTTACCTTATCTACTCTCTTTATATATAAACTAAATAGTAGTCTATACTTCTATATCGACTTCTATAAGCTTAACACTCTTACTTATAAGGACTAGTACTCTTTACCCTTAATTAATGAAACTCCCGCTTACCTAGCTAGAGTAAAGATATTTATAAAACTCGATATTTACTAGGCTTTCTATTATATTCGAGTATACCTAGACGTAGAAGATCTAACTACCTTTCGTATAAGGTATAGATTATATAAGTGTAAAGTACTCTTTTTTAGACTTATAAATAGCTTAGTAATATACTAGCGCTATATAAATAATATACTTTTTAACTACCTAGATAACTTTTATATAGTCTATCTAGATAATATTCTTATCTACTTAGATAACTCTTTAGAATATAATAAATATATATATAAGGTTCTATAGTAGCTTCGCGATACTAGCCTATAGGTAGATATTAAGAAGTACGAATTTAGCGTTACTTAAACTAAGTACCTTAGCTTTATAGTTAGTACTAATAGTATTAAAGTAGACCTAGATAAAGTCTCTATAATATATAAGTAGAAGAAGTCTAGTATAGTTAAAGGAGTTTAGTCTTTCCTTAGCTTTTATAACTTCTACTAGCGCTTTATCTATAACTACGAGATTATTACTAAGCTACTTCTACGATTAATAAAAGCCTTAACTCTCTTTATTTTCGATAAGTCTTACTAGTAAGCTTTTAAGGAACTAAAGTAGCGTCTTGTCTTCTCTTCGCTTCTTCGATATTATAATTCCGCCTTAGAATATAAGCTAGAAACAGACGCTTTAGATAGAGTTATTACTAGTATACTCTCTTAATTATACTCTAATAACGAATAGTACTCTATTAGTTACTTTTTAAAGACTATAGCTCTCGCGGAATATAACTATAAGATCTATAATAAAGAGATATTAGCTATCGTATACTCTTTTAGCTACTAGCGCTCTAAACTCTAAAGTATACTCTCTCGGTCTAAAGTATATACTAATTATAAAGCACTTAAGTATTTTATAATAACTAAGTAGCTTACTAGCTACTAGGCTCGTTAGGCTAAATTACTCTCTTAATACTCCTTTATAATTATATACTAGATAGATAAGAATAACACTTAACTAAATACTCTTATATAAAGAGAATAAGACGTTAGCTTATAGAATAAGCTTAAGATATTCATTTATATAAAGGTACTACTTTAGCTAGAATAATTAGACCTAGCTATTCTAGAAAATAATAGTCTAGTACTAGCTCTCTTAGATAAAGGAATATAAGAGCTAAGCTAATTAATAGAGTATATCTTAATAGCTAATCGTATAGTAGACTTACTAGCCGCTCTTCGAAAGTAAGTAAAGGAGTAGCTAGAAGACTTCTAGTTAGATAATAGATTACTTCTCTACTAAGGACAATTAGTAGTTTCTATATAAGATACTCTAGTAGCTAATCTAATTTAAGAAGCTTACGATTAGATCTTCTTCGCGTATCCTAGTAAAGTAAAGATAATAAGAATCCTTAGCTAGAAGTACTATTAGAAAGGACTTCCTTAGGATATAGCTCGGTATATCTATAACTACTATACTTATAAGAGAGTACACGTTCTAAGGAACTATACCTCTAGATTCCTATATCTACTACTAGTTCTAGACTACTCTTAGTAGTATATTATAATAGATTTTAAGTTCTTTCTAAAAGACAAGTTTAGTTATAATATAGTCTATATAGTAATTAATCGTTTAAGTAAGTAAAGTATCTCTATTTCTTACTATAAGATAACGACGACTAAGGATATAGCCTAGCTTTATATATTATATATTTACTAATAGTATTTTTATTCTTCTCGCCTCTTCTACGCCTAGGTACTAGAGTAATAAGGTATATATAACCTTCTAGACGAGGTAAAGGAAGGCTACTACCTAAATATAGTAGAATAGAAGAGGCTAGGCGAGGTTAAAAGAGAGGCGAGAATAAGAAAGGTAAAGTAAAAAAGAAGAAGTAATAAGAAAGATAATAAAAGATAAAGAAAGACATAATAAAAGTAGAATTAAATATATACTCTAAAAGCTTTAAAAAGCTTCTAAAATAGTAAAAATACTAGAAGTATAGTAAACTAACGAAAAGTATATAAATTATAGTAGTAAAATAAGAGGTAAAAAAATTAGAAGTATTAATTACTAGTACTCTTCTAGTAATTCTAGTTAGACGCCTTATAGTTATTATATTATAATAAGTGTCTATAAAAGAGATAAAAAGTTAGCGTTTTAAGGCTCTAGAAACTATAGAATATAAAATATAGTAAAATTAATTTCTTTATAACTATACTATTCGATTTATTACTTTTTCTATATTATTATAGTAATTAGTATATACTCTTTAAATATATATTAAAAATTAAATTAATAGTATTATTAAGAAAATAATTATTAAAAAGAGAGTATTATATAGATTAGAGTATACTAAGGCTAGAAGAGTAGATATAGTTAAGGCTTATATATATCTTCTTAGCTTCTTAAAAAGTACTATTATAGATAATTAATCGTAATATAAAAATACTATTAAATTAATTACTTTTTATATATTATTATAGTATATATTAAGCGCTATTTAAATATATAAGAAGTAATTAAATTAATAATATTATTATTAAGAAATTAATTATTAAAAAAAGAAGTAGTATAATAGTATATATATACGCTTATCTTCGTTAGAGTAAACGAGTCTAAATTAAAATACTACTTAGATATATTAATTTAGATACTAAAACCTCTATTTTTAGATACTAGATAAAGACTTATATCTTTATTAGGTTATACTAATTAACCTAGAGCTATAACCTCTTAATTATATATACTTAAGTACTACTAATCGGAATTATTATATACGATCTATAGAAGTAACGCCTTCCTTCTCTAGTTACTACCCGAGGCCTAGGAAGGTATAAAGCACCTTGTTAGTAAGGATTAGAAAGGCGAATTCTACGATTTAATTAGCTAGAAGAAGAAAGATAATATAAAAAGAGAGGAAAGGCGTAGAAGGGGAGAAAAGGAGTAGGAAGGCTTACTTCGAAGGCGAGGAGAATGAAAACACTATTTACCGACACTATAGAGCGCTATAGATAATTATATTAGATAGAGAACCTTAATTTATCTCTAACTTCTAGATAGAGTTCTATTAGATACTAGGCATCTAAATTAAGCTTTCTACTACTTTCTACTTATAAATAGATAAATAAACAGAAATTATAAACTAGTACTTAGACTAGCGCCTACGCTGTTAAGGGTTGTACCTGTAGAGTTAGTCTTAGAGTAGTCTAGTAACGCATTCACGTGACCTCGCTTGTTAACGCATAGACGCGATAGAACCTTCGAGAGTACTCTTAGTAGAACTCTCTAGAATGTATAGACTAGATATATAAGCTAGTAAGAACTCGATATTAGAAAGAATAATCGATCCTTCTTATATATAGACAGCCTCTATAGTTTAATTTAAAGTACTTACTATAAGCTCTAATATACGCCTCTTTATTAATTACTACTAGAATAACTAGTCTAAACTACTATTTATTATAGACTACGCCTAGCTAACGCTACCTTATAAGAGTATTAGAATATCGCCTTTTAAGCTTCTAAACGTCTATTCTTCTTATACCTCTTTTAATTAGAATATAGTAAATTCTACTACGCTAAAAGAAAAGCTAAACTAAGAAGAGATATAGTAGGTAGTAAAAAGCTCTAAGAAGTATAGAAAATAGCTTGTATAATTATAAAGGAAGCGTAGAATAAGAAGTAAAGAGATATTAACCTCTATCGACAGAAAGTAGACTTTAAAGTAGAAGATAAGGTCTAGGTATCTATAAAGAATTAGAAGATAGAGCGCTCTAGCTATAAATTAGACTATTAAATAGTAGGCCTATATAAAGTAATTTAAAAGGTTAGATACTTCTATAAAGTTAAGTTACTAGTATCTATAAAAATACACTCTATATTCTTAATAGATAGATTATAGAAAGCTTCGAATAATCCTCTACCTAGATAAGTAAACGAACCACCCTCGCTAATATAGATTATAGACGACAAGAAGTAGAAAGTAAAGAAAGTAATTATAGTAAAGAAAGTAAGAAGTAGACTATACTATAGAGCAAAGTAGATAGACTATACTATAGAGCAAAGTAGATAGACTATAACAAGAACCTAGAATAGTATTCTACTTATAACTTTAAATATTCGCTATATAAGCTAAGGAACTTATATATAGTATACTCTATATAACTAGGTCTCTCGCGTCGCTTAGGTGAATAGATTAGAGCTTATAAGGATAGAGAGGATTCGTATAAAGACTTAGAGGATAGTATAGAGGCTTCTATAAGCTTAAGAGTAAGCTTCTTTTTAAAGAGAGAGGGTAATATAATAGTTCTAACCGCTACTCTACTAAGATAAGACTCTAGAAGGAACTCGGCTAACTAGAGGTGCCTTACTTTAGTAATCTATTAATTAATCTCTTACGTTAGTAATCTATTAATTAATCTCTTACTTTAGTAATCTATTAATTTATCACTTACTTTAGTATAGACTCTAGCTACCTTATATATTTAAGAGCTTCTAGCTCCTAGACTTCTATCTCTTCTTCTCTTTTCTCCTTAGCTTAGAATCCTTATATTTAATAGTTTCTACAATTCTATAATCTATACTATAGGCCTTACGTATATGTCGTTATAAGGGTATAGGATCTAGTATTTTCTATTAAGGTAGTATAAGTTACTCTTTTTATTCTTTCGATAATTTAAGTAGAATAGTATATTACTATTAGTTCTAGGTTGTTTTCTATTTAAATTTTAAGAGTTAGATTTTAAGATAGTAGATATAAGTACTATATAAGTTATAAGTAGAGAGCGTTATATATTAGCTCTCTTTATTTAAGATACTTTAGTAGAAGCGCTATTCTAAATAGTAATAAGACTAATACTATTCTTACTAGTATATTAATACTACTAGTTAAATAATTAATACTATAATTTAAACGCCGATCTATATAATAACACGTATAGCTAATAGATCGTATATAAATATATAACTATACTAGATATAAGTTAGATACTATAGAACTATCTATATAAGGATTCTAAGCTAAGGAGAGAAGAGAAGAGAGTAGAGCTCGAGAGCTAGAGGCTCTTATATATAGAAGGTTATACTAAGCTATAGCTAACCGAGCTAGGCTCGAGAAGTATAGTATTCGCTAGGTTCTAGCTAGGGGCTAGTCTAAGGTATAGTAGCGGTTAGAACTATTATATTACTCTCTCTTTTAAAAAGAAGCTTATCCTTAAGCTTATAGAAGCGTCTATACTATCGTCTAACTCTTTATATAAATCCGCTCTATTCTTATAGGCCTTAATCTAATTATCTAAGTAATATAAGAGGCCTAGTTATATAGAGTATACTATATAAAAGCTTCTTAGCTTATATAGAGAATACTTAAAGTTAGAAGTAGAATACTACTCTAGATCTTCGTTATATCCTACTTATTTAGCCTTATAATATAGCGTGTTTCTTATCTTTTTTACTATAACTACTTCTTCTACTTTCTACTCTTTATCGTCGGTAATCTATATAGATAGAGGTAGCTTATTTACTTGTTCTAGTAGAGGATCGTCTAATACTTTCTATAGGCGGTCTATTAAGAATATAGAGTATATTTTTATAGAAGCTAGTAGCTTAACTTTATAGAAGTATCTAACCTTTTAAATTACTTTATATAGGCCTACTATTTAATAGTCTAATTTATAGCTAGAGCGCTCTATCTTCTAATTCTTTATAGATACCTAGACCTTATCTTCTACTTTAAAGTCTACTTCTTGTTAGTAGAGGTTAATATCTCTTCGCTTCTTATCCTACGCTTATCTTATAATCGTATAAGCTGTTTCCTATCTCTTCTAGATCCTTTTAACTACCTACTAGGCCTCTTCTTAGTTTAGCTTTTCTATTACTATAGCTACGTCTAGCGTGTTCTAGTTAAAAGAGATACACGGTAGATATATATTTAGAAGCTTAAATAGCGACATTCTAATACTCTTATAGAGTAGTATTAGCTAGGTGTAGTCTATAATAGATAGAAGTTTAGACTAGTTATTCTAGTAGTAGTTAATAAAGAAGCGTAAGCGCTAGTCTAAATACTAGTTTATAATTTCTATCTATCTATCTATTTAAGAGTAGAAGGCTATTAATAGCTTAATCTAAATGCCTAGTATATAGTAGAACTTATTCTAGAATTTAGATATAAATTAAGGTTCTCTATCTAATATAATTATCTATAGCGCTCTATAGTGTCTATAGACGTATATTATATATAGCTAGGCTATTTCCTTTATATTTATTATCTTATAGTATAGAATAGAGACGCTTTACTTACTTAAATAGTCGATTACTATATAGGCTATATTATACTCTAACTTATCCTTTAGAAATAACTTATAGTCTATAGTAATATATTACTAAGAGCGTTCTAGAATCAGTAGTAGATATAAGAGTTCTAGCGTATAGTCTCGCGGAATATAGAATCGCTTATAAGTATAGTAGTTACAAATATACTATACTACGTCCTAGAGAAGTCCTTTCTAATAGTACCTCTAGCTAAGAATATATACTATTTTTACTTTTCTAGAGTATATAGAAGAGACCTAGTTATAAGCTTCTCTAATAAGGTCTACTACTATTAAGGTATCTTATATAGAGACTACTAGTCGTCCTTAGTAGAGTAGTAATCTATTATCTAGCTAGAGGTCTTCTAGCTATACCTCTACTTATCTTCTAAGTATTTTAAGCGACTTTATTATATAATTAGCTATTAGAATTTAATTAAGAAGCTAGCTTAGCTCTTATATTACTTCGTCTAAGAGAGCTAGCTTAAGGCTATTATTTTCTAAAATTACTAGGTCTAGTTAGTCTAGCTAAAGTAACGCCTTTATATAAATAGATACTTTAAGCTTATTCTATAGGCTAACGTCTTATTCTCTTTATAATAGCGTGTTCGTCTAAGTGTTATCTTTATCTACTTAGTATATAATTATAAAGAAGTATTAAGAGAGTAGTTTAGTCTACCTAGCCTAGTAGCTAGTAAGCTACTTAGTTATTATAAAATATTTAAGTACTTTATAATTAGTATATACCTTAAACTAGAAGAGCGCGCTTTAGAGTTTAGAGCGCTAGTAGTCGAAAGAGTATATAATAGCTAGTATCTCCTTATTATAGATCTTATAGTTATATTTCGCGAGAGCTATAGTCTTTAAAAAGTAACTAATAGAGTACTATTCGCTATTAGAGTATAGTTAGAAGAGTATACTAGTAATAACTCTATCTAAAGCGTCTATTTCTAGCTTATATTCTAAGGCGAGATTATAATGTTAGAGAAGTAGAGAGAAGACAAGGCGCTACTTTAGTTTCTTAAAAGCTTACTAGTAAGACTTATTAAAAATAAAGGGAGTTAAAGTTTTTATTAATTATATAAGTAGCTTAGTAATAATTCTATAGTTATAGATAAAGCGCTAGTAGAAGTTATAAAAGCTAAGGTAAGACTAGACTCCTTTAACTATATAAGACTTCTTCTATTTATATATTATAGAGACTTTATCTAGGTCTACTTTAATATCGTTAGTACTAACTATAAAGCTAAGGTACTTAGTTTAAGTAACGCTAAATTCGTACTTCTTAATATCTATCTATAGGCTAGTATCGCGAAGTCGCTAAAGAACCTTTTATATATACTCGTTATACTCTATAGAGTTGTCTAAGTAAATTAGAATGTTATCTAAGTAGACTATATAAAAGTCGTCTAGGTAGTTAAAAAGTATATCGTTTATATAGCGTTAGTATATAGTAGAGCTATTTATAAGATAAAAGAGAAGAACTTTATATTTATAGAAACTATATCTTATATAAAATATAGTTAAGTCCTTAGAGTTAGAGTATATTTAGATATAGTAGAATGTCTAGCGAATGTCTAACTTAGTAAAGACTCTAGTATTAGTAATATAAGTAAGAGTCTTATTAATTAGCGGTAATAGATAGCGGTTCTTATATATTAGAGCGTTAAGCTTATAGAAGTTAATATAGAAGTAGAGGCTACTATTAGGCTTATATATAAAGAGTATAGACAAGGCGAAGAGTACTTAGCTAGCCTCTATAAAACCTTTATCTAGATTCTTAACTAAGTACTACTTAATAGCTTTAAGTTTATTAGTAGATTAATAGTATAGCGAGCTATAATTAAGAGTATTTAGAGCTTCTAGCTATATAAGGTAGTTATATAAGCGGTGAGATAGAAGCTTGTCTAAAGCGGCTTTAGAGAATACGTCTTTATATAAGTAGTACTAGAAAGAGAGCTTATCTCTAATTTTCTAGACTATATCTTTATTATTATCTCTAAGAGTCTCTTTCTCTTAAATCGCTTAGTCTAGCTTATATAAGCTAGTTAAAAAGAACTTATTTTCTTAGTTACTTAAGTAGACGTAAAACCTATCTACTAAAATATAGATAATATTAAGCGAGAGAAGCTCTTTCTTAGTATAAGAGCTACTTAGAGGCTATAGAAGAGCGGCGTCTAGTAGGCTTAGCTCTTACTATATTTAGTAGATCCTATTATATATATTCTATTTATATATATTTCGTCTAATAGTCTTATTTATTATAGTCTTAATCTTAGTTATTTCCTAGCTCTTATAACCTAAGTTCTATTCTTCTAATAGAGTATAAGACGAGAATAGATAAATAAAGCGAGAGAGGATTATATAAGGTATTATCGCTTACTAGTCGTCTTAACGTTATATATTCTCTTAATTTATTATATACTCTCTAGCTAGTATATTACGCTAGTAGTTCGGCTAGTAGCGTTAAGAGTATAGGTAGCTTCTAGATAGACGAATCTCCTTTTAGAAGGTTAGTAGAGAGAGTTTCTCGTCGTTAGACTATATAAGCGTTTCTTATTCTAGGTTAAGCTAGATTCTAAAGTAAGCTATCTATTTAAGTCTAAGGATAATATTATAGTTTCTAAGGTTAAGGATATAGAAGAGAATATTAGTTTATTAGTATCTATTAATAGAGAGCTAAAGAGTAAGAAAGTAGATAATAGAATTATTTAACTTACTATCGAATCCTTTAGTAGTAATAGGTTATATAAGCTTTTAGAGAGTAAGGTTAAAGAACTTAGCTATATTAGTAGTAAGAACTATATTAATAAAAGTAAAGCTATTTACTCTAGTAGTAATTAAGGCGCGAGTTATAATTATAATTCTATTATTTACTAGTATATATAGAACTATAAAGTGTTTTCCGCCTATTAATTAACTTAAATTAATCTTATAGAGATTAAGAGTATACTCTAGGTAGAAGTCTTAGCCTAGGGTTCCTCTTTTTCTAATTTATATAAATTATCTTCCTTCTTATATAAAGTATCTTCTCTCTTAATTTCCTTAAGGTCTATACGCCTTAGCTTAGAATAGGCGGTAGCGTAGTATCCTTTTCTAACGTGGTTTACTACCGAGTAGATTATATCACCGAGTAGATCACTTTTCTCTACTATACTACCTTAAAACTTTAACACGCGTTTTCTTAACTATTTACTATAGAAATTTAAACCTAAGAAGCGAGAATTATTCTAGTAATCGAGGCTATTCGAACATCTAAAAAGCTTAGTAAACGCTCTATAGTAAAGATCTATAAAGTACTATATATAAGCCTCTCTAATAGAATAGCTAGCTAAACCTACTACCTCGATTCTAAAGCTAATTGTTATAAGTTAATAGACCTAGAGGAGGAGTTAATTCTTCGATATATACTTGATCTAGATTTACAAGGCTTTACACTCTGTCTAGCTAGTATAGAAGATATAGTAAATCTCCTACTTGAATCTTAAGGGGTACGACGCGTTAGGAAGAACTAGACATATCGATTTATTAAACGACGACTAGAGTTAAAGACGCGTTTTAATCACGTCTATAACTTTCAGAGAGCCTTATACGAAGATCTAGAGCTAATTAGCGCGTGGTTTTAACTAGTTAAGAATATATAGGCTAAATATAGTATCGTCGACTTTGATTTCTATAACTTTAACGAGACTAGCTTTATAATAGAGATAATCTCCTTATTAATAGTTGTAATATATATAGATTAACGTAGTAGAGGTAAGGTAGTTTAGCTAGGTAATCGAGAATAGATAATAGCGATTATTTATATTAATAGTAAGGGTTAGAGTATCCCTCTATTTCTAGTAGTCTAAGAAAAGAATTATCTCTTAAATTAGTATACTAAGGGCGGCCTTCTATATAACTAGGTTATTAAACCTATAAGTAATAGATAGACAAATAATAACACGAGTCTAGAATAGCTAAAGTACTTTAATAAATATACTTCTACTTATATAAAGAGGCTATATTAGATGCTTGTCCTTAATAGATATAAGAGTTATAAATCTACTAAATTTTAAGAGTATTATATAGTATATAACATTATTACTCTTTGTCTACCTTCTTACTCTTCTCATTTAACCTAGCCACTTAATATTAGGTGTTTTAGTATACTAAAACGAGAGTATAGTTTCTAGATTAAGACGTTTATTAAAGCTTATATCAACTATATTACGAAGGTTAAGTTCTTCCTTGCCTTTAAAGCTAGATATCAAGCCTCTATTATACTCTAGAATAGTTAAGCTAGATTCCGCGGAGCTGGTTTAGTACCTTTTAATCTAGATATAGTTCTTTTAAAGCTTAATATAAGGCTACGAACTCTAACCCCCCTTATAGACCTCTCTATAGATGACAACCTCTAGGTCTCGCAGACCCCTCGAAACCTAACCGATGTCCTTTCGTAGACAACTTTAGTTAAAAACTATATTACACGTTATTAAGGAAGCTCGCTAACACCTATTTTCTAGACAGTCGCTATACTAGCTAAGGGTATAGAGCTATTAGCTCATCAGATGACTTTATTATCTACTGAAGTCTACACTCTTCGTAAGGTAAATAAAGTACTTAGTAAACGCTGGAGAGCAAAAAAGACTCGGGTCTGTTAAGGGGGTACACTTACTATAGAGGATGCGTAGGACTTACTAGCTCAGAAGGACGCAGAGGAGCAGGTTCGACGCGATAAGCGCTCTAAGAGAGGTTTTTAAAAGGAGAGGCAGCCGTCTAGAAGACAATATAGCACTTGCGGGAAGTCTAGTCATAATACGCGCACTTGTCAAGTAGCTATAAATACTTCTAGTTCATCAGATTCTGATTCAGATTAATTAATACTATACGTTGTAGTTGTTAATTATATCTTAAAGGTAGTAGAGTAGAGAAAAGTGATCTACTCGGTGATATGATCCACTCGGTAGTAAACCACGTTATAGTAGTTATAATAGTCGCTATTCGCGTCTATAGGTGCTAGTTGTCTTACTTCTCTAGTCTAAGAGTTCTCGCTAGTATATCGAGGAGGCGCTAAAGGTGTTATATAAGATATTAGACCTAGAGTGTTTCCTAGGACTAGTAGAGTAAGTAGGCCTAAAGCTATAATATTACTAGAGGTAGAAATAGAGAGTCTAGTAGATCGAGTAGGTTAAGTAGCTAACTTCTCTTTATATATCCTTTAGTAATCCTCTCTTATAGTAATTTATCTAAGTTCTATATCTAACGACAAGTAACTAGCTACTAGTTTCTAGTAGATATCTAGTATATATAGTATTAGAGCTATTTCTCTTTAGAGTAGAGTTATAAGTTAATTATATAAGTCTAGGCGAAGGTATTTCTAAGGAATCTATACTTCTCTAGCTAGATATACGAATTAGATTTAGAATTTCTAGAACGTTTATATAATCTTTATTATTAGACGATTATAGTTATATCTTATATCTCTTACTTAGTTTAGATTAACGAAAATAGAAGTAAGGTAGTTAATTATCTCTCTTACTAAAATAAAGTATATCTAAGAATCTTTATTAATTCGTAGTTAGAGGTATTTCTAGACGTCTTCTATTATACGATTAAAGATATAAAACATCTTATCTTTCTTGTTTTAGAAGTAGTCTTTATTAATTCTAAATTTCCCTTAGATGTAGATCTTCTACTCTAGAAATATAGGATTAGTTCTATTAGAGAGAGGCTAGAGGTCTAGTAGTTTTACTAAGTACTTCTAGCTAGTACTTAAGCTTAGTATCGTTAATTCTAGAGTTTATCTTTCAGTCGATTATATAATATTTTAAAATAGCGGTACTACTATCTAAGAGCCTATAGTAGAGCTACTTAGTAGTAGAAGGCGGCTAAGAAGCTTCTTAAGTAACTTCTAGGTTCGCGACTAGTTCTAGATAAGTATCTAAATCTACTCTTATAAGGTGTTTAAGCTTTTAGAGGCGTCGTTATAGTTAGAGTCTAGCTAGTACTTAAACTAAGCTACTAGTAAGTTATCGTTTTCTAGATAGCTAACCGCTAGAGGTCTACTATTATTAATATAGATTATACTTTCTTAGTTTTCGAGATTATTAGTAGAGCTTTATTCTACTCTTAAAGTATTCTTTTAGTACGCTCTCGCGAGACGCGCTTTTAGTACTATTATAGTAATTATAGTTTTATTATTTTACTTTAAGAAATACTTATCTTATTATATAGTTATATCTAGAACTCGCTAGTCTCTAGATCTTCTTAACTTCTTTTTAAAAAGTACTATAGCTAGATAATTAAGGATTATAGAGTCCTTCTATTACGCTAGATAGACAGGTAGAGAGATTATCTATAGCCTTTCTAGGTAGTATTAGTAAGCTTAGAATAATATAATAATATATATAGCTAATAGACTATATATAAATATATAACTACGCTAGATATAAGTTAGATACTATAGAACTATCTATATAAGGATTCTAAGCTAAGAAGAGAAGAGAAGAGTATAGAGCTCGAGAGCTAGAGGCTCTTATATATAGAAGGTTATACTAAGCTATAGCTAACCGAGCTGAGCTCGAGAAGTATAGTATTCGCTAGGTTCTAGCTAGAGGCTAGTCTAAGGTATAGTAGCGGTTAGAACTATTATAGTCTAAGTCTATTAATAAAATATCTAATAACTCTAGAGTAGTTATAGCTTTTATTAACACCGATCTCTTATAATTCTTTAATTATCTTATTAAAAGTATTAATATAATTAGAGATACTAGGAAAGTTATCTAAGTTTATTTCGTTATATATACTTTCGAGCTAGTCTAAGAGTATATCTTCTTAAGGCTTAAACTCTCTTTTAAGTATATTTATTAATTCCTCTAAGTTGTTATCTTCTAGCTCTTCTAAAATACGAAAAGTATAATTTCTATAATAAGAGCGAATTCTATTAATAGTAAGTTTCTAGCCTTCTTTCTAGATATCTAGTTTAGTATAGTAGATAGTATAGTTATTACTAGCTATAGTACTACCTCTTATAACTACTTGACGTAGGTTAGAAGAGGCTTCTTTATTATATTTCTTACTAATTAACTAGATCTTAATACCTCGATTAAACTTATACTAGTCTTTTCTAGTATTAAGTATTTCGATATTATAAAGTTATATATCGCTATAGGTTAATATTCTTCTTAAAAGAGAAGGTCTTAGAGTACTCTTTTATAAGGCTTAAAGGTTTAATTTAAAAAATAGATTCTTATAGTACTTATATAATTATCTTAAGACTTAAATAAGTTAAATAGAGCTTTTAGTAGTCGGTTAGACTAGCTTAGAAAGACCTTAAAAGTATAATAAGAGTATATAGTAGTAAGGTAAAGATTATATATTTAATTATAAAGTATATAATTACTTAGATATTCTACTAATTTTAGTTTTTAAAAGAGAGAAGAGCTAGAGTAATATAGATATAGTCTTTAAAGACTTCTAACTCTACTTCTAATAAAATTAAGTAAGTTTTATTTACTTTTTCTAATTTATTAGTAGATTTCTTATAATAAGAGTATCTAACTAACTTTATTTACTATATAGTATATTAATATATATAAGCGATATCTTTATATATATAGATAGATTTAAATTAGTATACTATATAGAAATTACTTAATATAGAGATATCTTCTAATATAAATTTACTAGTAGTTATTCTAACACTCTTAAGATATTTAGAAGATATACTATATAGAGATAAATAGTCTTACTTTAGAGGTAGTATTTAATTAGCGAATTAGATATAAGCTTCTAGAAGATAAACGTAGTAGAAGTATAGTTTTAAGCTTATAACCTATTAAAATATATAGTCTTTAGCTAAATATCTAAATTCGATACTCCTCTAATAAAGAAGAGAAGAGCTATATATATAGACATTTTAAGGCTAAGTAGACTTCTTCTAAGTTATACTATTAAAAGTAGATTATATCTTAATACTATAGTAACTCTATTATAATTAAACGCGGAATAGAAATAAGACACTATTAAAGTAATAGTATATAAGCCTATATAACTCTTTAATAAGCCTATAGTCTCTACTAGTCTAATATATCTAACTATTACTCTTAGAACTCTAATCTTCTAAACCTCTAGTACTAACAGCTAAGATTAGCTAGAAGGCTATATACT
Source organism: Hymenoscyphus scutula (assembly GCA_001399465.1). Classification (NCBI taxonomy): domain Eukaryota; kingdom Fungi; phylum Ascomycota; class Leotiomycetes; order Helotiales; family Helotiaceae; genus Hymenoscyphus; species Hymenoscyphus scutula. Next base: position 18,824 of record LKTO01000603.1, read on the forward strand.
ATCTAGCTCTTTTAATAATATCTAATATAACTAAATACCTCTAGCTTTATAGAGATTAGTATACTAAACAACTCTTAAAGAACTATAGAAATATAGTCTTAAGCTAAGAGGTAAAGAAGTAACTAATCCTTTAACCTAACCTCTAAGTATATACTTATATTCTACCTTAAAACTTCTAATAATGTAGTTATAGTATTAAGATCTCTTCTCTATAAGGTAATTAATATTAGAGCTTATAGTAAGTACTAATAAATTAAACTATAGTAGCTTCTATATATAAGAAGATTCGATTAACCTTTCTAGAGTAGTTCTCTAGCTCTCTCTATATACTATAGAACTAGCTATATATTCTTTACTAGTACTATTAACATTATCGTTAAGAACTAGCTACTTGTTCTTTTCTAATACTCTCGAAGATTCTATTATAACTATATGTTATTATACTAAGCGAGGTTGTATAGATATATTAGTAGGTCGATAGTATTACGAATCATATATTAATAGTTAATAAGTAAAGACTAGACAGCGTTCTAATAGGTTAAGTACTATTAGAAACTCTTATAGTAAATAGAGATTAATTAGACTAGCTAAGCGATCTAGAGATTTCTTTAAAATATAATTATATAATAGATTCTATTAGAGATCTATTAGAGATCTAAGGATCTAAGAGGATCTAAGAATCTAAGAGGATCTAAAGAACTAAAGGTTCTATATAAGACTAGTACGTCTACTATTAGATAGAAGCTATATACTTAACTTAGTTTACTTAGTTATTAATACCTTTTACCTTTAATAACTTTATATAAGTAACAAGTTTACCTCTAAGTAAATAACCTATATATCTAAACCTCTTTTCTATATACTAACCTTTAAAATAATTACCTTTATTAGATAGTTTAAGTTTTATTATACTTTAAGCATCTACTTAGAAGTTTAGTTATAATAGCTTCTATAACTCTAAAGCTAGCCGCCGCGGCTAGTCTTCTAAGTACTAGTCGTACTAACTTACTAGTTAACCTAGTACTAGTCGTCGAGACATCTACCTCTATACTATCTAATAATAAGAATAAGGATAAGAATAATAATAATAACGTTAGTATATCTAATATACTAGAACCTTATAAGGTTAAAGTACTTAAGACTATATAAGTTAAGATACTAGACATCTATTATAGTAAGAGAGAGAAACTTAACTCGTTTCTACTCTAAATAGATATCTATTTTAATTTTAATAAAGAAAAGTTTATAGATAACTATAACTTATATTCTATCTTTATAATCTCCTACCTTAGAGAAGTAGTACTTAAATAGATATAACTATATCTTAAGAATTTCTTTATCTATAAAGCTAAGAATAGATCTATAGATATTCTATAGCTTATATTTAAGTTATAGACTAGATTTAAGTAAGTAATCTATTAAGTCTTTAGAGACTTTAATACTATTAGAATAGCTATATATAAGCTATTAGATTTATACTAAACTAGATTAGTAATTACTTACGCTAATAAGTTTTAATAATATAGAAATAAATTAGAATAGAATACTATCGCTCTTATAAAATTATTCTATAGAGAGTTAAAAGAAAACCTTTATAAAGAAATAGCGAAATATAATATAAATTTCTAAAATATAGTAAGTATAATAGAGGCTATTATTTAATTAGATAACTACCTATAGGAATTTAAGAAGAGTACTCTATAATAAGAAAACTTAGAGAAGAGATACTAGAAGTAGAACTACTCGAAGACTAACGAGTTAGTAAATACTACTTAGAAGAAATCTTTTAAGAAAGAGAGTCTTTTCTAGAAAGAATATAACTAACGCCGTAAGTAGAACTTATATTACTTATATAGTCTAGCTAGCTATAGAGTAAACGAGTATAGCCTAAAGAGGTCGAAATTATTCTAGAAAGAAAGAAAGTAAGTATATACTACTATTAGAAAAATAATAGCCTTACTTAAAACCTATAAATTATCTAATATAGAGCTAGAGGCTTATAGATATAGAATATAAGTAGAAGAGAAAGAGGATTTTATTCTTAAGTAGTACTATAACACTTATTTAGAATAGAACGATATACTATCTTTATAATAGAACTATAAGTCTAAGGAATTCTTATTCGAAACATTCGAAAACTATAATAAGTAGAATAATAAGCTAAGAAAGAATAAAATTTAGGCCTTTATTAATACGTTTAAAAGAGGTAACTAATAGATACATCTATAAGGAATTAAATCTAATTTTTAGACTTCTTACTATATACTAGAATATATACTAGTATTACTTAAGATATATATAGTAGTATAAAATAAGAATAGTTACGTTTACTTTAGAAATAGATAAACTAATACTATTACTACTAAATAAAAGAAACTAGATCTAATAATAGATTAGTTACTAATATCTAAGTAAATAGAATTCTACTATCTAGTAGTAGAGAAACTATAGTTAGTAGAGACTATAGATAGCGACATTATAGAATAGATTAAGTATAGCCTACGATACTCTAGAACTAGTAGAAAATAATTTACTAGAAGAGTCTCTAAAGAAAAATATAATATAGAGTAGTAAGAAATATATAAAGTAGTCTTCTTAGATACTAAGAAAGTAATATTCGAACGACTTAAACACTTAGATAAACAACTTTATAAAGTCTTTTACGTTAGATCTAAGGTCTATACTATTATAGAAGATTATTAATTAATTATAAAAGCTTAGTTATATAGAAAAGAAGTTAGAGTTATAGTTAACTCTAGAGTAATAGATAACTTTATTTCTCTAGTAGCTTATAAGAAGCTAAACATTCTAGTTAAGAAGATATAACTCTATAGATTAGATACTTTTAATAGAATAGATATAGTATATTAGAATAGAGTTATAAATTAGTAAACTATTTCTAGATAACTATCTATTAAAGAATACTATTTAGATATATAATTTAATATAGTTTATATAAAATATTATAATATTATACTTAGAATACTATAGATTAAGGAATATAATCTAGATATCGACTAGAAGGAATAAATAATAACCTTTAGCTAATACGACTATAAGGGTTTATAGTTATAACTATAAGGCTAGAATAAGATTAGTACTACCTCTTCTAATATACTAGAACACCTTATCTAGAGTCCTCTATAGAATAGTAGAAAAGCTAAGAAAACGATATCTATATAGTATAGAGAATTTAAAAGATTATTTAAAAACCTAAAGGATATATATACTCTATCTAAACATTAACTATAGAATTATAAGATTAAATTAAAAGAGGATTATAACCTTAAGAAATAGAAACTTCGACTATATAATTAGAGGAACCTATAGCTTCTAGAGAAGTATATATAGAAAGAAATTTAGAAAGAATATATCTAAAAATCGGAATCGCTAGTAGCTTCTAATATACTTATTATATATAAAAAGAATGATCTAAATAGACGAGTTTATATTAACTATAGAGATGTTAATAATATAATAGTTAAGAACGCTTATCTATTACTAGAAGGCTAGTACTTATAGAATAAGTTAGAAAAGACTATAAAATTTATAAAACTCGACTAATAAAATACTTTTAGTCTAATAAGAATAAAGTAGAGAGATAAATAGAAGATAGTATTTATTCTTCTATTAGAACTCTATAAGTATATAGTAATACTATTAAGTTTAACTAATATACTAGCTACTTATTAGAGATAGAATAACGAGATACTTAAGGATTTTCTAGAAGTAATAGTTATTTATTACTTAGATAATATTCTAGTATACTTAGAAAGAGAGAAGAAATATAAGAGATATATTAGAGAAGTCTTATAAAGACTTACTACTATAGACTCCTGCCTTAAGCTCTTAAAATACAAGTTTAGAGTAACTCGTATAGTTTTCCTTAGATATACTATATCTCTAGGATAAATAAAGGTAGATCTAGAAAAAATCTAGGTAATCCTTAATTAGAAATTACTAGAAAACGTTAAAGACGTTTAGTCTTTCTAGAGATTTACTAACTTTTATTAACAGTTTATTAGAGACTATACTAGAATCTCTAAGCTAATAATAAACCTTACTAAGAAGAATATCCTGTTTAATTAGAACGTAGTAGTAGAAAGAGTATTCTAGGAAATTAAGAAACGATTTATAAAAGAACTAATTCTCTAGAACTATAATATCGACAAATAGAGTACTATAGAAATAGATGCTTTAGATATAGCTATAGACGCTATATATCTTTAGTCTAACGAGAAAGAGAAACTTATATCTGTTATATATTTCTCTAAGACATTAGACTTAGTATAGTAGAACTATAGTATCTATAAGAAGGAACTTCTTACTATAGTCCTAACCTTAGAATATTAGAGAATATATCTCTAGAGTACTAGACATCTAGTATTAATCCTTATAGACTATAAGAATCTTAAAACATAGATAATAATAAAGAAACTTAGTAATAGACGTCTAGCTAGATAGTTATAAACTCTTACTAGATTTAATATTATAATCTATTATATTAAAGAAATAGATAATCTAAGAGCTAATACTCTAAGTAGAAAGCTAGAGTATAAAGGAAATAAGAAATATAAGAATATTATAATCTTAAAAACCTTAGATAATAGAGATCTAGTTCTAACGATCTATAAGATTACTATAATAAGATAACTAGAGAAACTATAGCTTAAAAGAATAATTAAGGCTATAAATAATAAGCTAGTAGATAGACGACTAAACGATAGCTTTAAGCTAACGATAAAACCTACTACTATTAATAGCTAGACCTATATTCTAGTATTAATTAGTAAGAAATTTATTAAAGAATAGTATAAATTACTAGCTTATAGATACTAAGAGATCTAAAGGACTCTCTAGAGAATAAAATAGCTTTACTATATTAATAAGCTGTTAGCTATTACTAAGGAAGTAATAGTAGAGTATAATATCTATATAAGAAATAAGGCTTCTCGCTATATATCTTATAGATAGATAAGTACTACTTCTATACTATAGATATCTTAGGAATTAGTATCTTAGGATTTTATAGTTAAGCTACTAAAATCTAAGGACCTAATAATAGAAGTTAAATATAATATAATCCTAGTTATTATAGAATAGCTTACGAAATATATAATTCTAATACTATATATAGAATTAAGTATAGCCGAGGAATTAGTATTTGTATTTCTAAAAGAAGTAGTCTTAAGATATAAACTATCTAAAGAGATATTATTAGATAGAGATAAGCTCTTTACCTTAAAATTCTAGATAGCTCTTATAAAGAGGCTAAGTATAAAAAGAAAGCTTTCGATAGCTTTCTACCTCTAGACGAATAGAGAAAACAAACATATAAATTAAGTAGTTAAGATATATCTTAAATGTTATATAAACTATTAATAGAATAATTAGATTAAACTCTTATCTTTAGTATAGTTTACTTATAATAGTTTAGTAATAGAGATAATACTTATTATACTATTCTATACTAACTTTAGATATAAATTAGTAGTATAATATACTTTATAAACGAGCTAGCTACTTTAAAACTTATATAAAAAACGTCTATATATAACTATACTATTTATATATTTATTAATAAAAGTATCTAAAATTAAATTTTTAGATTTATTATTATAGAATTACTTTTTATTCTTAGTTTTTAAGTATTAATTATCTTATATTATAGTATTATTTAAAAAAGAAAAAATAGTTTCTAATTATAAGAGTCTTCTTAAGCGAACTATTAATTAAAAATAATAACGATTTAAAATTATTATTTTTATAATATTAAACCTCTATTTTCTTATTAAAATCTTAATTTAAATGTTTTTATTAATAAATATATAAAGTATATAGTTAGATATAGACGTTTTTTATAAGAGTTTTAAAGTACTTAGCTTACTTATATAGCTAGCTCGCTTATAAAGTATATTATAGAGAACTATTAAACTTAACTCTTAATAATTAGCTTACTTAAATTTAAGTTTCTAAAATTAAAGAGCTATATAAGAAACTAGTAGAAGACTTATAGTTTATAGCTAAATATAATACTTACTACTATAATAAAAAATATAGTTAGAAGCTAATATTAAAAGAGAGAGATAAAGTCTATTTAATATAGAAAAATATTAATACTAAACGACTAAGTAATAAATTAGACTATAAAAAACTAGAACTATATAAAATTAAACGAGTTAAAGGACCTTTAAACTATAAACTAGTATTACTATCGACTATAAATATCTTTCTAGTATTCTATATATTCTTACTCGAACTAGTACTACTAGCTCTATTTATAGAGATCTAACTAGTAAACCTAAACATAGAATATAAGGTCGAGAAGATTCTTAACTATAAACTTATTAGAGAATAGATTAAATATCTAATTAAATAGTTAGACTATCTATATTCGAAAAATACTTAGAAACCTAGGAAATACCTTAACTAGTACTTAGAGGAACTCTAGAAGTTCTATCGCTAAAACCTAAGTCTACCTATATTATATAGTTAGTAGAATAAGACTTAAGGAAGATAGAGTTAAGGCCTAGGTTAAAAGAGAGGTCAGAGGCGCTAGGAGTAGAGATAGTAGCTAGCCTAGTAGCCTCTTTATTCCTTCGCTCTATCTCTTTCTACTCTTCTCTCTATCTCTTTTCTAAAGCTTTAATAGTATTAAGTTTATTAATAAACTTAAGCCTATAACGAGCTATCTCTTTATAACGCTTCTAAATAAATTTCTATTACTTCTATAAACAAAGGATCTTAGCTATAGCTTCTTCTTCTTCGTTCTATAGACGTTTCTTCTAAGTGTCTAGAGACTTCTATTCCTTCTTAGATAGAATATTTCGGTTCTAGGAATTATTACTACTATTATACTTCGACTTTAAACAAATATATTTAGCGTATCGACTCGACTAGAAAACGTCTATAATATACTAGTAACCTTAGCTAGAATAGCGAGAGTAGAGTATAATTTCCTATTATATAGTTTTAATACTAATAGCTAGACGAAATTATTCTTTCTTCTTTTTATAGGAATTTAGATATAGTATTATAGAAAATATAATAAAGGAAGAGAAGGCTACTAGCCTTTCGATAGTATTCCTTAGATTATACTTAAGCGTAGAGACACGCTAGGCTAAGAAGAGAATAGTATTATAAATTATATATTAATAGGTAATAAGTAAAGACTAGATAGCGTTCTAATAGGTTAAGTACTATTAGAAACTCTTATAGTAAATAGAGATCGATTAGACTAGCTAAGTAATCTAGAGATTTCTTTAGAATATAATTATATAATAGATTCTATTAGAATCTATTAGAGATCTATTAGAGATCTAAGGATCTAAGAGGATCTAAAGAACTAAAGGTTCTATATAAGACTAGTATATCTACTATTAGATAGAAGCTATATACTTAACTTAGTTTACTTAGTTTACTTAGTTATTAATATCTTTTACCTTTAACGACTTTATATAAGTAATAAGTTTACCTTCGAGTAAATAACTCGCGTATCTAAACCTCTTATCTATATACTAATCTTCGAAACAATTACCTTTATTAGATAGTTTAAGTTTCGTTATAGGTAGATTAGTAGGTTAGTAGGTCGCTAGAGTACTCTAAGACTAACTCTATAGATATAACTCTTAATAGTAGATATACTAATAATAATATCTCTAAGTTAAATATTAGATAGTACTCTACTACTAATATTAACTAGTAGTATAAATTTATTATTATATAAAGGTTTTAGTAGAGTTTTATATATTTCGTTAAGTATTACTATTACTACTATTTATTTCTTAGATAATATATAAATCTAGTCTACTATATAAGCCTTAATCTTAAGAGATTTTATAAAACTTATTATAGAGTACTAGATTCGAAATTAAAGAAATATATTAAAATATATCGAGAGATAGAGAGAGCTTTAGAGAGGTTTATAGTAACTAATAATAATTAGTAAAGTAGAATATTAAGAAGATAGATATTAATCTTTAAAATTACTAGAATATAGAAGAAATAATTATTACTATTAAAAATTTAAGAAGAGGTTATAAAATAGAGTTATACTAATTAGTATAATTTCTAGAATTTATAAAAGAATTAATAATATCTTAGTCTAAATACTAAAGATAAAAGATAGAATATCGATAGCCTTATAGTAAAAAATACTAAGTAGATACTACTACTTTATTACTTATTTTAGTTTAGTCTAAATTATAAATAGAGGCTAAGTAGTTATACTATATAAGTAGCTTATATTTTATACTTTATATAATTTATATATAACGAATTATAATAGCTTCTTTACCTTATATAATAGTAGATATATATACTTAGCCTTTCTTAACCGAATATAGCTAGGCTAGAACCTAACTATAGAACTCTTTCTACCTTAAGAGAGCCTAGAACTCGAGCGTATATAGGTGGAGCCTTGACACCTCTTTGCGACTAATAGTACTAGTAGTATAAAAGAGTAGAGAACAAATTATTTTCACCGTTCAAGCTCGACTAGTACGCACCTGAGGCTAGTAGAGTAGGCAGAATAGTTAAATCGAGCGAAAGGTAGATATACTCGTACTCTGCCGCCTCTAGCTATTAGCTCTAGAGCAGCTTACCTCTATAGTATAGTATAGTCGGTCTCTACTACTAATCGACACTCGAATATAAAGCGCGAACTTTTCTTTACACGACTCTCTACCTTTCTATAATAACACTAAAAAATACTATCTATATATACTTCTATAGGAGCTATTTCTAGAAATCACGTTTCTAAGAAGTAACTTACGCCTTATAAAAGAGAGAAAATAGTAGAGATAGCGATAGAGAGGTTAATAGACACTAATATTATAACGCGTATAAATTGCCTCTATACTATCGTTATTAGTACTATCTCCTAAGACTTATAATATAATAATAGCGCTAATCTAGATAAAGAGAATAGAAGGAAGTTATATATATTTACTAACGAACGATATATTCTACGCTATATATACTAGAACCTAAAGAGCATCTACGGAGAAGTAAAGAAGAACTACGCGCTAGATCGTTCTACTACTACTATTAAGTATATTCTTAAAGAGTATAGAATCGAGAACTAGCGCGCGCGCTACCGCCTCTTACTTATAGAAACGAATATAGCTAAAAGACTTACTTAGTATCTAAGGAATAGGAATAGAAACGTAGAGGAATAGAGTATATATATATAGAGCGATAAGTGTTTAGTAGAGTAGAGGAAGAGTAAAAGAGACAAGTAGGTATTCCGTTCTTTATAGAATAATAAATAGATAAGAGATATAGTATAAACCTACGATTATAAGAAGAACATAAAGGTTATAGTCTAGGGATACTTTTAGAACCTTAGGAGAATGAATCTATATATTATAAATAGAGATTTTAAGTTAGTAAAGTATAGATATAGTACTAAAAGCTATCTCGAGGTTCTTAATATAAAAGTAGCTCTAATATATAAGTCTTTAGACTCTAGGTATATGTTTATATAGAATAATATATCTATATATACTACTAGAAAGGTTAAAGAGTAGTTTACTAAATAAGAGATTAAAATAGTAAAGTACTAGTCTTCTTACTCTTCTAATCTTAACTCTATTAAGTATATCTAGTAGATACTTAAGAAAAGAGTCTTTAATATATTCTCT
>LKTO01000604.1:0-28333 GCA_001399465.1 Hymenoscyphus scutula
CCCACCTTTTTACCTTTCCACCATCCACACTTACTATAACACCCTCTCATCCCCTAAATCATCATCCCCTTAATCATGCCCCCTCTCCCCCAAATCATCCACCCCACAAACAAACAAAAAAAAAAAAAACCAACCCTGTATCAAAAAAGACACATAGCAAAAATCCCAAATTGTAAAACGCCCATAGAAAATTCTCCAAAGGCCAATTCAAACTCTCATGATTTCAGTCAAGCCTCACCTTCCTTACCCCCCGGCTTTCGTATTTCTCGGATCTCTCAATTCCTTTCATCTTCCCTTGTGACTTTGTACCATCCCTTGACTTTGTACCATCCCTTGACTTTGTACCATCCCTTGACTTTGTACCATCCCTTGACTTTGTACCATCCCTTGACTTTGTATCATCCCTTGAACAAACCTATACCCTACCCAGTACCGATAATCGAACCAACTCATCTCGTTAGTTGTAATCAAGGTCAAAAGGTCAATATCAAGCTCCAAGCTTCAAAAATCACCATCTCACTCATCATCAAAGGCAAACATGAAAAAACTTCATGAGCAAATGATCATCTCATTCATCTGCCACTAATCAACCACCACCACCACCAGCAAGCTAGCAAGCTAATTACTTAACTACCTCTCTCTCCACTCATTCCCCATCACCCATCATCCCCATCCACCAGACCAGACCACCCACTAAACGTACAATATCTTAAATTTTTCCCTCGACTAGGGAAAAAATTAAAAGATCAACTAACTAACCCACCAAAAAAAGTAAAGAGACCTCGAGAGAGCAAAAAAATCCCATGCTATGCAAAGAACGAGAAAAGGAAGAACCCCATGCATGCATGCTTTAAACCCCTTTCCATATGTAAAGAAAAGCAAAAAACTCGCTTCCCGTAATAATAATAAAAAGAGGCCCATTCCCGTGAAAGAATAGCAGCAAAAAAAGGATGTACTCTAAAAACCTTCAAGATGTGACCCGTTCCGAATTAACAGAGGTATAAAGTCCACCTAGTTTCCAGATGTTGATTTTTTTTCTCTTTCTCATTGGGGATTGGAAAAGATGCGAGGGCCGCTCCATGCCCGAGGCAATTCGCATGGAAAGATATATGCATCAAGTTTCCCTCCGTCCTTTCCCAAATATGACTCCCCCACTCCCCTCCCCGGGACAAAAGAAAAATATGGACTGTTGTGACAAGGGGTGCGTGATTTTCGCGTTTTCGGCTTTTCGAGATGTATGTATAAGTCGGGTTTTCATGTGATGTTTTCGCTTTTCAGGGGTTGTCCACAAAGAACTTTTTAGAATTAATTAAGTATTCCATCCCACATACCAACGCCGCCAAATCCTCCATAAGCTGGATGGAGGTTGTTCGTTTGAGGGAGCATGCCACGTTGAGCCTCCGTCGCACAGCAAACGCGCTTTCGTCCCATCGAGGCACTGTTCGTTGACTGAACTGGAACCTGAATACCAGTACTCGCTTGAACGGCACGAGATCTGAGGAACTCTCCAGACCAGTTGCCAGCTTGATTCCGTCCATTCAGCATATCGCGAACATTTTCTTGAAGTGAGTTGTCAATTGATTGTGGTCGGCTACGCTTCGCACCTCGACTAGGGGAATCCACTGATCGAGGATGACTTTGAAGCTCTTGCAAAGCGCGAGCTGCTTCTTCAGTCTTGGAATAGTAATCGAGTTCACAGTCTCTTCGCGCCAAGGGGGTGCTCAATGACATTTCAAGGAAATCCTTGCCAACTGGAGCGGTGTAAGACTCTGGTGATGAAGTTGGTCCATTGCAGTATTCTGGGACGGTAGCAATCACGGTTCTATTCTGTCTTTCACTGCAAAGCTTCGCGTATCGACAGCGCGCCTGGACATCCAAAGATTTGGATGAGGTCGGCGCACTCATCAATGACGAGGCTGAGGAGATGGAAGATGAGCGAGATGATCGTGAAGAGGTGTCCGAAACCATGGACTCTGGAGAGGACATGGAAGAAACTGAGTTTGCCAGAGAAGAACGTCGACCAGAGACATATGATTGTGGTGACGATGTTGGCCACTTATCAGTCAATTGAGAAGAGCATACGTTGGAGGCGTGTGACATTGCGAGACCCATAGAAGACTTTCCGAGCATATAAGAAGCAGCACTCACTGCAGGAGTGTTGAATCCAGAGCTCTGTGGGGTCAATCTGGGCGTAGGTAGCAGGCCAAGAGCGGGGGCAGCTTTGCTGGCGGAATAAATAGTAAAAGGAGAGGGCTCCAAAACATTTGGTGTATAGTACTTTGGGGTCGGGGTAGACTCGTTGGAACCATATCCGGAAGAGGTGCAATCCGCGGCCAATGTGAATGATCGTGGACTTGATGCACTAATAGATTTTACGTTTGCCTTGGCAGATGTGGCGGGTAAAACACCTTCAACGTTATCCAATTGAGGGTTGAGCCTAAGAATAATGGCTTTCCAATCTGCGGTTTGTGCGGCATGTCGAGGACAGGACGAACCTGGCGACGGGGGTTGTGTAGGTGTGTATTTAAGGACGATGTCGGTCCAACGTTGAAAAACGGCATCTGTAATATGTAACTCCCAATCAACGGCTAAAAGGAATGCGAGCTCGTTTTGATTGATCTCCAACGTATTCAATCCGGAAATCTTGCTCCACGCGCGAGCTGAGTAGTTTCGGTCTTGGAGGTACTTGGAGGCGAGAATAAGCGCGGAGAGGAACATGCGACGACCGCATTGCAAAGCACGAATAGAGTGCGCATCGTCGGGTTGCTCCATGGTAAAATCATGCTTGGGAACATGAGGCTTGATCAGGATCAAGTAGTACAAGGCCACCTGCAGGGTCGAGTAACTAGTTCTTGATCGTCTGAGAGTCTCCTGAATGAACGTTCGTAAAGGAAGAACTCCCTTGTTGCCCATGTCACTTCGACAAACAACCGAGGAAAGAGGCCATATTGCTTCCACAATTTGAGCCGAGGAATCTGGGGAGGTTATTGAGCGGGAGGACTTATGTGTTTCAGGATGGTTTTGTAATCTTACCGACGAGGCTATCGACGAAGTTGACCTTTCGATCGCATTGTCGCACCAACGAGGGGGGGCATTTCGGCTGAGCTGCTTCCACACTGGTCCTTCTTGGGTGTTGTCTTTGTTCGGGGACGACTTCGGGAAGACGTTGTTGTTTCGGCCAGTATGTGGCGACCGAAGTACCTTGTTCGCCACTTTGGGTGGGCGCTGTAAATAGTAGTGGGCAAAATGCCTCTCCAGGGTCTGAATCGGACGAGGTGCCAGTCACTGAGGAGTCGTCTGAGGACTGTGAAGCCACATCGGACCAAACAGAAGCTGACGAAGACGAGGCTGAAGAGGCTATCGAGGAGCTGTATGGGCCGGGGCCACTGGGATAGAGGGTAATGTAAGGCGGCGAATCATTATCATCGCGGCACATCATCTTCGGAGAATTGTGGGTAGGTAAGGTTGTTTTTATGGAGGGTTCGTGGTGAGTTCGTATGGGGGAAACTCCAGTCGCCGTCTATGCAAAGCCAACCGATCTATCGTTATAAACTGTCGTGGAACCTTCTGACTAGATACATGCGCATGCAACTACGATCGCAGATGCAGAACGAAATAATCGAGGGAGTTGGAGGACAAGCTAGAGCAAAGGGATCTCGAAGATCTCTGAGCGTACGATAAAACCGGTGGACGATGCAAGACTGGCGACTGGGGAGAATTCGGAGAGTGCGAGGATCATGGCGAGTATTTCCGTCGATGAAAGTGATAGTTGTTGAGATAAATGGTGGGCTAGAGGGATCTAGTCACCATCCGGGTGGGAGAGGAGGAGGGTCGGTTATCGAAGGTGAAGACGAGATGAAGGCGTGAATTATTAGTAGGATGGGGGGGGGAAAAAGAAACAAGTCGCTGAAAAGTTGACGGTCGAGGGAAAAGAGGTAATAAACAAGAGGGTGGAAAGGATTGAGTGGAGTTGATTTGCTTGCACAAAGGTGTTCTTCTTTTTTTCTACTAGTTGAGAGGCGACGTTGGGTGACAAGATCGACTCAGAGGGGACCCGAGTGACTGTTCTTGGTGTGGAGGAGTGGGAGGTTGAAGTGGCGAGTGACAGTGCACTAAGCCGGTATCGCGGAGGGTGAATATGGGGTGAGGGGGTGTCTTTCTTAGGCGCCGAGGAGAAGGCAGCCTACAGGATCGGTCGCTTCTGTACTATCTTTTCCACCTGGGTATCAAAGGGACAAAGGGAAGAAATAAACAAGCGCGCGGCGGGAATTGTTTGGACGGTGGTGGTAAAGGTGGCAAGCCAGAAGTACGAGGGGGTGTGACTTCGTACTTTTTAGGTAGAACGTAGGTGGTAGAGAGGACTTTAGGTGGAGGGAGAGGTCAGCGTGACTGACGGAGCTTGCTAGGAGTCACTGGGGGCGAAGTCGTCCGTAGGTAAAAGGTGTTCGTTCGCTTTTTGTCGCAACAGAATCGGTGAAGCCGGAGAAGATGAGGAGGAATGCGAGGAAGGCGAAAAAAAAGGGGAGATTTGGTGAAAGACGAGAGAGTATAAGTGATTTGTACGTTGGTTTGTATTTTGGGCGGGGGGCAGACTTCAAAGAGCCGCTTTGTTAAACGGAGGGATCGTACATTGCGTTGTTGGAGTGGAAATCAAGAAGACAGCTGCTAGACTGCGGGCATGGCGAGCTTTTGTTCAGAAGGGGCCCAAGGCACGCCAGACAACCAGACAACCAGACCAGAGGTGAGATTTGGGGGCACCATGCACCATGGGGGGGGGCAAAGATTCCGGCCTACGGGAGTGCACGGCAGGCTCGAAGGCTGGCGGGTGGAGCCACATGCATTTAGCATTACAGGGGTGTCCCATTAGCAACGGATGGTGACTCTTTTCCCTCGCACCTGGAGTGGCGCGTCATTTGGTCCTCGCTGACTGGTCAACACGTAAACGTACGTAAACTTTGAGCCACATTTTGCTACACCACCATCCATGACCATGGTAGGAGCATCATTGGTCTCGTTTGGAGATGAGGATATACTCAGTCTATTCTTTCATAGATATCTCCCCGACAGGAAAGAGAGGTACCTACCCCTACTACTCGTAACTCGCACCTTCCCCCTTGCCCTCCTTCGAACTATCTAGGGCAACTACAAGTAATTACCCTAGATACTAAGTACCTAGGTAACAACATTATAGCGTCATTACTCTGAAGCATTTGATTGCGCCACCAGATAGAAAATAGAAATTGGAGAAAACAGTTACTCCCGAAAACAGGCACGCCAGAAATGTGTCACACTATCCCCATCTCACCCCACCAATCCTTCCATCCACGCCCCTTCCCACATTTCGTCTATCCTCTCTATCCCAGCCAATCATTCCACTATTGCCACACCCTCTGACAAAGGCAGAACCAGAGGCAGGGCTGGACGGAGACGAGGCCACACAACCTCTTCTTTCTTTTCAGCGCCATCAAACCTCCGCCACCCATCTCTTCTTGATTTGCCATCAGCCAGGTCGGTTTGCCTGCCCAGCTATCTGGCCTATCTGAGGGAAACAGAGTAAAGCTTTGTCCGACAAACAAATGACCCAAGTAGGCCAGGGCCATTTAGGTTGGCCAGAAGGCCGGTAAACAAATAAACAGAGATACGGACAGATACAGAAACAGACACGAGGTGTTAGTAAGAAACAGAAAGGAAGACTCGAAGAAGCTCTAAATTGCAGCCTATCGAAGGCCTTGGAGGGAGGGAAAAGGGAAAAACACGCACCTTTGCAGCAAACCGCACCGCACCGCTCTCCACACTCCAACCACAATCCAACCCACATGCCCACCTCAGAAGAAACTCCCCCCTCTTTCTTGCCTGTGTACTCGACTACGGTAGCAACTCTCCTGTCTCTGGGTAATAGGTGAGTAAACACATCGTGTCACCCTTCGAAAATGACGATACCACATCCACACACACAACCCACCTCCACAGTCAGTCCAGTCCATACGCCGCACAGCCTCGCCCCAGCCAGCCCAACAACAACAAACAGCCTTCCCTTCCCCTCCATCATCCCATACCATACCATCAAAGATCTCCCCTTCAAACAACGGCTGCGGAAGAATCATAACCGCGAATCCCTCAGGAAAAAAATCCTATTTTCACCCACCCCTCATCGGTCCCCCCTTCTCCCGCGGGGCTTCGCTCCCAAACTGCAACACCCTCAGAGCAAAGACTCATTGCGGTGTGGTGCTTGGACCAGAGAGTTATCCATGCGTACCAGGCATCGCTCTGCAGGCACCCAGCACTGCACTGCACAAATCAATACTGAGTACTGCATAAAGGCGATGAACTGAAAATTTATGAATAGCATAAGAAGCATAACATAGCCGCAACGGACGATCCTTCTTTTTTTCACAACTTGTATTGATTTCTGGTAAATGCGAGATTTCGATATATTCAGCGCTTAGATATCTATAACACGTCGAGATATTTATAGTAGTGGTGGTGATTGTTACCAAACTACTATCGTTACAGTCCGTACGTCGGCGTCGCGCCCATCGAGTCCGTCCGACCTCCTGTTCTCAAATCTACAGAGGAAGGTCTCAGATCTACTCATCTGTGTACTGTATGAGTAACACCCTCGACACCTCACGTTTCAAGCACACCACTTTACAAATTTCAGCCTTCTCGCGCCCCCTTTTCTTCCCCTTCTAGTTCAGTGGAGAGATCAGGATCAGGCTGTGAGGTGCCTGGAAAGAAAGTGAGGGCTGTCTCCGATCTCCTTATCGTTGATTCAGGAAAATGTAGGTAGGATTGTACCGACGGATGAGAAAACAGGAGATTTTCAAAACACGGTATTAAAACCAATCACTCCATCGTCGTAAAAGCTACCTACTTGGAAGAGAAGATGGGGTCTATATATGTTTAAGGGTGGGATTGCGGATTACGGATTGCGAATTGCGAATTATAGATTGCGAGAGGAATAAGAAGTGTCTTTTGGTTTTTGAGTAGTATGAAGGTTGGTTGGATGGGAAGCTATCGCGTATTCATTTATCCGAGCCGCTTTTGTTATATCCTTTCTATATTAATATACGATGTCTCTTCTAGGTTTTCTAAAATAAATTCGACTCAACTACTAACTATAGTGTATACCTACTACATACTATAATAAAAAGTATTACGAATCACTAGTTTACTAATTTTAGATAGATAGTCATTTAGAGGAATAAAGCCACCTAAACCCGAGATTCTAGGTTACGAATCTAATACACCTCGTAACGAAATGGAAAATTTATTGGTCACGCGTTTTTGAAATCACGTATTTTTCTTCGGGTCACACTTCTTGTTGGGTCACACCTTTTCTTAGTCACACTTCCGTTTTATGCCGAGCTCGGGGACTACTCGTACCCAGGCAAGGAAGGCTAGGGACGGAGGGCACCCATAACGTATAAGATGGGATAGGATGACGGTGGGCGGGCCGATGGGTGGGAGGAGTCATAGATACACGAGGGTGGTTTAAGGCGATTTTACCTACCTACCTAGGTACATCTTCTCTTCGCCACTAGTACGTAGATATCTTTCCTTTTTCCTTGAAAAGTGAGATACTAGGTCCTCCGATACGCGCTAAGAAAAGAAAGAGTTCGTGATGCAAAAGAGTTTTTCCTAGACTATCTATTATTTTCTTTTTTTTCGAACCTGCATGTCTTATTTCCACTACAAGTTATAGGCAGTGAAAAGGATATCTCGGATGTGGCAATATAGAACGAGGATGTGGAACAAGGTGACCGGATGTTACGGTGATACTCGTTTTTTTTTTTAATTAGTAAATTAAATGGCTGCTTTGAGGGCGCTGAATACGGTGCTGAATAAGGAAATCCCTACCTACCTATTTTTTCAGCTTGTTGTTTAGTGGAATGGAGGGGTGGTCGAGAGGTTTGGCGCGCGCGTTTTTTTCTTTTATTATTTTTGTTTCAAGGTTATTTGGTAAATTGGATTTTGTTTCCTTGGGATTGGGATTGTTGGTTTAGGGGAAGTATTGCTGATTATAGGAAGTTGGTTGTTGGGTTGTGAGATTGTGAGATTGTGATGATGGATTGAGACTGATACGCTGTGCTGTGCTGTGCTGTGCTGTGCTGTGCTGTGAGAAGGGGGTGTGTATGGGTGTCTGGGATAGTGAGAAAGGGGGTGTGAGAATGGGGAGTGAGTCACTCTCACTGTTGTTCATTGTTTGGAGCGGGCGCTTGATGGTTTGAGATGTAGGTAACCACTTTATGAGATTTGTTGTTAATTTTAGGTTTTTGATATTGGATCTGCTATTGTTTTATTGATTGAGGTTTGATTAAGGTCGTGATGGATTGGAGGTTGCCTTGGTTTTCCTTGCTCTTGGGTACGGAAACGGAGGACCTCCGTACAGTCCGTACTATGGGATTGGTTTCGGACGCGGCTGGATCTGTTTGTCATCCAATCTTGGGGTTTATCGGAAGATACTTCGTCGGTCGGTTGCCTGAGGAGGATTTTACGATTGCGATGGGAAATTTTCAGTTAGGGCTGTCTGTCTGTCGCTCGTGGCCTGCGAAAAAAAAGGCACAGCAACTATCACTCACTCTTGCTCACTTTGGTGTGCTGTGTCCAGTCTAGATCTTGGGATCCAGATCTCAACCTCCCACACAGACCTTTCCTCTTGCCTTACGAAGCTAACGAACGCTAGCGGGCATGTCCGTAAGCACTAACCTTTGTCTTTGCATGATTGTTCTGGAATATTTCCTTATTGAGATCTTGGGATTTTAGATTGTGGCTGGGTTGGCTTGGTGTGGTTGGTCATTGACTTGGAATTAGATGGGAGTGGTCGGGGCTGGTTGGTTATCGTTTTAGATAGCTGATGATTGGGTCGATCTGTGAGAGGGGTTTGGGATTGGAGTAGGATGAGGGGTGAGGGGCGGGAAAGTTAAGGCAGCAGGTTTTCTTTTGCTGGTGATGATGATGATGATGATGATGCTGGTGGTGGGAAGAAATAAGGAGGATTTACTTAGAGGTGAGGGGTAGAGAGGAGTGACAGAAGCTTGTTTTTGGTTTTACATAATTATTCTTCAGAGATTGGGGCTTGGATGTTTCGTATGTTTCGGTTTTGCGGGGTTCGCGGGGTTCGAGGTTGATGCCTGGGATGGAATTGGGAATTTACGATTTAGTAGAAAGGTACCTTTAGATTACTGGAATATTACTTTCTCGATTGCTGTCCTTGAAACCGCTACTCCTTGGGTTAATTTCTGGGGGAAAAATCTTTGATTCTTTTGAAATTCTAGAGAAGAAAATTGAAGTCTATTAATAGATATAATAATAAATCAATGAATAAAAAGAATTGACATTGTTTTGATTTGAATTTGTTCGCTTTATCGTACGTTAGATTATAAAAATTGTGTAGTAAGCAAACATAAAATTACTAATATGTATTCAAAGTTTTTATCTCAATGAAATCAAGCAGATATACTTAATTAAAATCGACTTCTATTATTCTTAATAATACTGATTATTAATTTAATTTATTAGACTAGATCAGTAAACAATTAGTTAAGTAATAAATTGAATAATTTATACTCTCACTAGTTTATTATCTAGCTCTAATTAGTCTAGATTTATTCGAGATTTATTTAAGTGTTTTTTTCTTATCTAGCTTTCTAAAATCTTATTCTTTTTATATACGTCCTTAGCTCAACGAAAAGCCTAGAAGACAAGGAATACTACGAATATCCTACCGCGATACTCGCCCGTTCCTTCCTTTAGAAAGATCTTTCTTCTTAAATTACAGGGTCGCATAGAGCAAGACGACTTCTCGTTTTAGTAATAGTCTAGTTGTTTCACGCTTGAAGATTTCCAGTCGAGTCCCAGTTCAGATAATCAAGATCCCTTGCGTACCTTCCCTTATATTTCCAATTTATTGCATATCCTACATCTGTCAATTTACCGCATTTATTTCATGTCATGTTTTGATATTTAAGGAAATGGTCACTTGAATTGAGTAAAAACTACCGGTTTTTGACAAAGTCCAATATTTAGAGACTATCAAATAGAAAACAATAAAAAACTAATTAGAGTGGTACACGTACCTAGAGGGGAAAAAAGCAATGATGGAAAAGTCCGTCAAAAGCGAGAACTTTCAATTGATAGTGTTAATCTCAACCTAATCCCAACTCACAGAACTGTAAAACGACACTTTTCCATACATCTCCAAAAACAAAGAAGGAAATACAGTCCAAAGCAATTACCTAGCAACAACCCACTCGACATACCTCTCAGAACCCCAATGTCCCCCAGAAATCAAATCCACGAATTCCTCTTTCCTAGCCCCCTTCTTGATCCTCAATGGCCACTTCTCAACCACAGTATTCTTCTCCTTTATTTCCAACGCACACAACTTTGCAATGTCCGAGAACCTATATTCTTTGCAATATGTCTCAAACAGCTCGTCAAAATCTCGGAACACACCCCTCAAAAAAGTAATCTTCAGCAAATCTGGATTTGAGATGTTATTTGTGTCCAGTATTCGTGGATCAAGCTTCACATATGCTTGAAGTTGACGAAACTCGTTAAGTGTGTTCTTGAGTTCGTCGTATGGGGTTTGGACTTCGTGGACTGCATTTAGGAAGAGTGCGAGTAGCGTTGCGTGGGGGTTTTCGGAGGGTCTTTTGAGGAGGGGACCGAAGACTCTTGGGGCATGGATGGGTCCTATGTATGCTTGATCTGCGATGTTGGAGATCTGGAATTTGGAGATTGTTAATTAGTTTCCCATCGCTACTGGACTGGAAAATGTTTACCTCGACACGATCAAATGTTGCCCCACCTAGCCCGATACTTTTGAGCGTCTGAGGTAATTCCAAAGCGTCTATTTGGAGAAGTTGAAATCGAATGTTCAGTTTTTCGAGCCGTTTGTGGAAGTCCTGCAACACGCTTTGGATACAAAAGAACAAACTTCCGTAGAGATCATTTCTTGCCGGAAGGTATTTCTTTCTCACATCCTCGATTGGCCACCCCTCGAGTGCATCCGCCGAATCATACATAGGCCACGATCGCGTGTTATGGTAGAAGGTGCTTTTTAAAAGGGTTAGCACGGTCGTCGTTGACAAGTTTCAAGTTTCGACTTACGGATTTGGCGTATTGAATGACTCTCGAGGTGTGCCAAAAGGAAGGAGCATCCCATCCTCTCTGAACTTCAGAAATGAAACTCGCCAATCTGCTGGCCGATTGTATTGAGCTCGGTGAAGATAGTCAATTCGATGGGGAGCCATCATTGTTTCCTT
Organism: Hymenoscyphus scutula; assembly: GCA_001399465.1. Classification (NCBI taxonomy): domain Eukaryota; kingdom Fungi; phylum Ascomycota; class Leotiomycetes; order Helotiales; family Helotiaceae; genus Hymenoscyphus; species Hymenoscyphus scutula. Next base: position 11,271 of record LKTO01000604.1, read on the forward strand.
TCGTGTAGACTGAGCTTCCTGGGCCGTGAAGCCATCAGGAATTCGAAAGAATGAGGGAAGGAGATCCCAACTCTCCTTCTTCAATACCAAACGTAACGATCGTGTTCCGAATGTCCAGGTTTTCGATTGCAAGGAATCTGCTGGCTTGCTCTGTATCTTGGTGCAGAAATCCTTGATAAGCGGAAGAATATCTTTCTGAATTGCTGCATAGAGTTCATCCGGCACAAGTGCAGAGTACCAAAGGTGTAGAACGAAAGGAACAGCCTTTTCGGGGCCGTAATGGAGAATGATGAGGAGCAAGATTGTATTTCTTGCTACGATATCGAAATCTCTGTCATTAATCACTGCTTCACAATTACCATTGAATGAAGTGGGAAGTTCTACGATTGTCTTGACAACATTTCTCATATCCCCAGAAGCTATCAAAGTTAGTACCAAAGAAGCTAGGGAGGATTTGAGGTTTCGAAATACCGGCGAAGAGAAGATTTAATTTGCTCGGCAAGGAATTCTTCTCGTTTTGTTGAACTCGAAGGATATCTATAGCCGGAACATTTCCCCAGAGATACTTCTTCTGTCCGTAACCTACTACTATTGGCCCTTCATCTCCCATGAAATTCGGACTTCGATTTTGAACATGCCAGTCTGGCTTCCAGGACTCCTTCGACTGGGGGTGTTTGCAATCGATTTTGTGTAATTTCCAGTGTTCTTTCTGGCATTTTGTGTTGCAATACTGTTCTCAATTATGAATTAGTCCTGGTTCTCTTGGGAAAATCGGAAAAGGAGCTTCTGACCTGGACAAGATGGCAATTTGTACAGGTTTTTGAAGCGGGATTGGGGCACAGAGATTTCACTCCTGAGTGCAAGGTGTTTGCGCAAGGGAGCGAATCTGCATGAAGTATGTTCGCCATGGCGAAATATTTCCGGACGGCTGGAATCCAATTCTGGTTCGAAAAAATCTTGGGAGGCCTGACTCTCTCTTTGAGGGTGAAAAGATTTCTCGCCGTTTGCTGTGAACAAGATTGAGATGTCACTAGCTGCTGCAGCTTTCCTCTTCCGTATGCACGAATTAGCAAACACGGGTATGGTAAATTAGGGTCAACGCCTCACATTACCCCAAACTACTGCATTACAATTGATCGGTCAATTATACATCAAATTGGAATAGATGAATCACGCGTGGTTGGACTATAATTCTGCAGGTGTTATGTTGGGGAACAACCGAAAACTTGCCCCCATCAAGGGACGAGATTTAGGATCGAATCGTATAACACAAATTACCCTTTCCCTTTGCTAATATTAGTTCTAAAATTGAATTTTCTTATTTTTATCCTTTAGGGGGGAAAATAGGTTCTCGGAGGCTGAGTACTGTTAAATGAACCTAACGTGGTTTACCACCGAGCGACGCATATCACCGAGCGACGCACTTTTCCCCACCCCGCCACCTAAAGGGTAAAATTAAATAATCACAACATATTATATTAATTAATCTGAATCTGAATCTGATAAACTAGAAGTATCTACAGCCTCTTGACAAGTTCGTGTATTATGACCAGACTTCCCGCAGGTACTACATCGTCGCCCAGACGGCTGCCCCTCCTTTTGCCTACCCCCCTCAGAGCGCTTGTCGCGTCGAGCCTGTTCCTCTGCTTCCTTCTGAGCTAATACGTCCTACGCATCCTCTACAGTAAGTGCCCCCCCTTGACAGACCCGAGTCTTTTTAGCCCTCCAGCGTTTACTTAGTGCTTCATTTGCCTTACGAAGGGTACAGACTTCGGCTAACAATAAAGTCATCTCATGAGCTAACAGCTCTGTACCCTTAGCTAATATAGCTACTGTCTGGAAAATAGGGGTTGGCGAGCTTCCTTGATGACGTGTAATCCGATTCTTAACTAATGTTGTCTGTATAAGAGTATTAGTTGGGTTGTAAGGAGTCTATAAGACCTAAAGGTTGATATTAGCAGAGAGGGTGATAGTAGGTATTAGAGTCTATAACCTTATATCAAGCTTTAAAAGAACAGCTTGTAGGTTAAAAGGTACTAAGCCAGCTCCACAGAATCTAGCCTAGCTATTCTAAGCTATTATAGAGGCTGAATAGGCTACTTTAAAGGTAAGAAAGAACTTAACCTTTATAATATAGTTAATATAAGCTTTAATAAAAGTCTTAATTTCTTGACTATATGCCTGTTTTAAGATACTAAAACATCTAACATCGAGTAGCTAGGTTAAATGAGAGGAATAAGGAGGTAAACAAAGAGTAATAATATTATATGCCTTGTAGTACTCTTGGAATTCAGCTAACTCGTGACTCTTATGTCTATTAAGGACAAGTATTTGATATAGACCCTTTACTTAAGTAGAAGTATACTTGTCGAAGTGCTTAAGCTATTCTAGACCTGTCTTATTGTTTGTCTATCTGTTACTTATAGGTTTAATAACCTAGTTGTGTAAGAGGCCGCCCTTAGTATACTAACTTGTAAGATGATTCTTCCCTTGAACTACTAAAAACAGAGGGACACTCTAACCTTCGCTATTAACATAAATAATTACCGTCGCCTATTCCCGATTGCCTAGCTAAACTGCCTTGCCTCTGCCACGTCGATCTACGCGAGTTATAACCATTGCTAGGGAGATTATACCTATTATAAAGCCTGTCTTGTTAAAGTTATAGAGATCGGAGTCCACAATGCTATATTTCGCCTGTATATTCTTAACTAGTCGATACTACGCGCTAATAAGCTCTAGATCTTTGTACAAGGCTCTTTAGAAGTCGTAAACGCGATTAAAACGCGTCTTTAACTCTAGTTGTCGTTAAATAAATTAATATGCCTAGTTCTTGCTAATGTGTAGTGCCCCTTGAGATTTGAGTAGGAGATTCGCTATATCTTCAACACTAGTTAGACGGGGCGCAAATCCTCTCGAATCTAGATCAAGTATATATCGAATAATCGTGTCCTCCTCTAAGTCGTTCAATTTGTAACAATTAGCTTTAATTTCAGGGCGATGGGTTCGGCCAGCCATTCTATGTCGAAGTGTTGCTTCAGGGACCTTGTAGATCTTTGCTACAGAGCGTTTGCTTAGCTTTTTAGACGTTCGAATAGCCTCGATAGCTAGAATGATTCGCGCTTCTTGGGTTTGAATTTCCATAATAAATGGTTGAAAAAACGCGTCTTAAAGTTTATAAGTAGTGGGGTGGGGAAAAGTGCGTCGCTCGGTGATATGCGTCGCTCGGTGGTAAACCACGTTAGTGTTTTGTTAATACAAATCACCTGAGATTGGATTCGTACCAGTTGTTATTATTCTTGAGTGATTTTGTTTGCTTACTAAGATGGATGCTTACTGAGATGGATTCATACCGGTTATTATTATTCTTGAGTCATTTGATTTGCTTGGTGGGGTGGGGGTAATTAAGGGGATTGGGGAGAAAGTGCAATCGAAGTGCAATCGTTGTACATCAATTACCCCTTTTCAGAGTAGTAACAACGTGCGGAAGAGTACTCAGATGAACTCAAGTCGGTTCAAGGAGTCTCCTTGGACTGGATTGCGATTGCAACGCCACAGAGTTGGAAGGTCACCGCAACACCATTTTGGGTTGACTTGAGTTGAGCATCCGTGAACTCGCTAGCAAACATCGCCCATCTCTCGTCACCCACAACGTGGCAGTCGCAAATTAACGTAAATTCCTTCAAATTGGGCAGATTTGTCTTAAGTGCAGAGAATTCTTGAATAAATACTGGCCCAATGTTACATTGAACTTGAAGTTTGGTTAAATTGTTGACTACCATGTCATAGTTTTCTTCAAATAAGAGACGGAACAAGTGAAGATACTCCCCAGGTTCACCGTCATAGTTGAAAAGCCAGTGATCTGAGTTTGAGATAAAAGACAACTTGTCCTTCGCAAGACCAATTGGAACACCCGCAAAGCTGCCAGGGCTTAATTCAGGGTTCAATTGACCGGAAAGTAAGCTCTGATTATCTGGCGCAATCAAGCTAGATGAGAATGGTTTCACGAACCGCTTCTTCAAATGTGCTCGTGCATCAAAACTGACCGACATCAGCGCAGGCCATACCGGGTTGGCGTAAATTTGTACACATTTCGGGTCTAAAGCTTGGTGAAAAGAAACCTTGATGTTACGAGTATGAGGGTGATCCTCGTAAACATAATCTGAGATCTGTTGACGAAGCTTGAGTGGGAGCTTATGGAAAGGGAAAGTGTTGATTGTGTTCGCCATGATGATTGGGTTGCCAAGTGTGCGAAGGTGGGAATCAAGTAGGGAAATTACAGAAAACTTAACCTCTACTGAACTCTTCTGTTTAATAATTGTTTTTAGTGTCAAGAGAAGAGTGCTTATCTTCTTGTACTCTTCTTTTGTGTTTAGAACTAAGAGAGAGTTCCAGACTCTTTAAATTTTGTTACCTGTTCTTAGCTGTCTTTGAATTAATCTACACTAAACCTCTTTTGCGAATTAACCCTACAGCTAGTTGAATCCTCGCACCCTTATCGGCTACTATAAATCTACTCAGGGAAGATAAGGGTGATGGTAGAAAGTACTGACATGAACCGACCCCTGAGATAAACTCGTGTACAACACCTCTTGCGCTGGAATAAGGAAAAGAGTGATAGGTGGAACAATATATTTATGTGAGCAGAACGTACATTGATAGAAGTATGGCTATGTTGTCACCATTAAGAGGGGATAAAGATACTCGGACGCTGTTAAAGGAATACTTAGAATTCATAATCAGTGATCGGCATCTGGAAGCACCTTCCATGGAACTTTCCATGAATGTTACCCCTCTGGAATCATCCAGAGAGGGTCTAAAATGGAAGGGATATTTCTGGAAGAATTAAGAGTGGAAACCATTATCCAGAGTATATAATAAAATTAGTGAATTTACCTATGTAAAACCTTACTTCTCGCCTAAAAAGATGTTTTTTAGGGGTTTTTAGTGAATTTAAAGGCTGCCGGAAAACACTTTACCTAAATAAGTAACTCTATATAGTAGAGTCACGCTCTTATATATATTTTCTCAAGTGTCTAAGGAATCTTAAGAATAAGACGATTTATAGTAGTAGAATTAGTAGAATTTAGTTTTACTAGGGTCTTAGTATAGTAATTGCAGTAGTTAGTATACACGTGACTTACTTAGAGCTCGGATGATTGTTTTTATGTCCCGAAATCACGTGAGATTTGTATTTATGGATATCCATGGATATATCCATGGAAGGTGGCTCCATCCTGGATAAAATCCAAATAATTTTATAAATGGATGGAAACTTTCTCTATATACCACTGGATTTTCCATGGAATTCCAGATGCCGATCACTGTTCATAATAATGGAAAATTCACACTAATCTGTTGGTACACCTTTCATACTCTAAGTTTGTTATTTATCTTTGTTTACTTCTTTCAAGAGCTCAACTAGGTCATAGTGTAAAGATTATGTTATATTTTAAATAAAGGGAAATGGCAACCACCCCTACCTTAGTGGGTTTTACATGTTTTAAGTGGTGTAAATATTCTAAGATGTGGGGAAATCATGCCATCCTAAGTTCAAAATCTCCCAACTCCCATCGAGGAAGTCCCTGTTCAATTTCTTCTATATCATAAAACGCAACTTGACCAATGCCGTTAGCAGTAGGCAGTCTTTAGAATCGAACAAGACGAGCATTTTCGACTTCTTCTAGTCTCGCAATCATGTTTATTGTATCTTGAATTGCTAGTTCAAGATTAGGAAAGAACAACTTAGCTTGCTGAATTTCTTGTCCACGGGTTTGCAACCAGCCAAACCACTCTTTTCAGGCGGTAATTGGAGCAGCAAACTTGCGAGTTGAATCCGTGACCTCCTTATGGGAATCCCCGAAGAGAATGTCTAGAATTTCGCCAAGAGAATTGTTGTTTACTGCTGGGGTTGTTAGCCTTTGCCTTTGCCCCAAGTTCAAGAAAAGAATGTCCTTCTTTCGGTCAAATAGAAGATTTCTGATGGACATATTCTGGCAAGACTGAGCAAGGCATAAACCTTCTGAGAAAACAGAAGTGTAACACTGCTTTGAGTTTATAAAATAGTCGCGCGACTCATGGTTGGTGTGAAGTAAGTTTGGAGGTTGAGTCACTTGGATGTTCCAAGGGATGCAAGAGCCAGTCTCATTGTTGCGGCTTGTAGACAGTGGTATCAATAGTGTACTGGCAGTAAAATACTGCAGTAAAATCTTGACTTTTTATCACTGTAATAAAGTGAATAGTACATAATTAATTTTGAGGCCATATTAGTACTACGTAATAAATACCACCGTATATCGATAGTACACTGAGATTACGTAATTCCTGAAAATGAAACTATTCCCAGATTTACTGAACAGGCTTACTTAAAAAATCACTACATTTAATTATATAAAAATGAAACTCTTCCTAATTATCTACCCCCTTTGTTGCCCCCCCTAGTTACATAAACAACTACCAACGTAACATTTACCACAAAGGTCAAGCCTATGTACCTCACTCTAAGGCTTAGAAACAACTCTAATATTCGGCACATTGTGTGACACTAAATTCCTCCAGGATTTAAGGCATTTAACATGCTTAAGTTGCTTAACTTCAAGCCTATTACGTTGGTCTGTAACAGTTAATTGAGAAGAAGAAAAGAGCCTTTCCACTGTAGCTGACATGGGTGCAGGGGTAGTGGAATTAGAAGAGGATGCGTAGGAAGGCATTTTTGGTGATAAAGGAGGTAGGGAAGATAGGTAAAAGATAAATAGGTATTGAGTAAGGGGAAAAGGTGTAGAAGTGATAGTGGTAGGATAAGTAGGTAGTATTTTAAGGTGTTAGGGGTAATAGTAGTAGGGTCATTTCTACTAAGGCGGGGGGGGGTAAAAAGAGAGGTAAAAAGTAATACTCTCTAGGAGTAGTAAAAGAAAGAAGTGGAAGATGAAGATAGGAGACTTTTAAAGGGAAAAGAAGGTACTTTTATACTAATTTTCAAGTCTAAAATAATTATAAACACTACGCTTGTGAGGAACTGAATAAGCAGTGGAGTACGTAGACGTGGTAGAACAATCAATGTTCTATTAGGATACAGAATAATCGATGCCCCTATCGTACCTCCGTCTACCTCCTGGTTATATAGGCCCAGAACCCTCGGATACTCTCTTCTATCCATACACTTCTCGAAACCATCTATAGTATCAGTAGTATCAGCCTCCTTACGGACCTCCGTCGGGTCACATCCGTACATCCGTCGCCCCGCTAAGACCACGTGCTTGCCAAGCCCCTGGTTAACCTGACCCCCTTGATCTGAGTCCCTCACAACGCTATAGTACTTGAGAGTTCTAGGCTTATTTTACCTAGACATGGTAGAATATGTAAGATTCGCGATTTAAGGTAAAATTAATTCTAGGAGTTAATATACTTCCTAGCGCGATTAAATAATAATTCCTCTATAGAAATTAATAGTTTTTATAGATTTGAAAAGCTCTAGCTTAGGGCTTTCTTTTGATGCTACCTATGTATTATCCCGACTAAAAACTATAGAGTAGTGAATTAACTTATAATTAATGAATTTAATATATATTTTTCTATAATTTATTTCTCTAGATAAGCTATTAATAAAAAATTTCTAAGTAGTTTAATTTAAACCTATGTATTAAGAGAGTAAACTAAGAGTATTAGATTGTACTAGTTTAGTCTATTATAGCTCTTAAATTAACAGTGTAGTTAATGTATTTAGTTGTAGTGTTATTGAATTTCAACGTCTTACATAGCCTACTTTTAAAACCTTTACTCGGATAACATTTCTTAAGCTTAATTTAAGAGCTACTAATCTAATTCTTTTTTTAAAATACTCTACTAAGTAAGGGCTATAACCCTAGCTATTAATCTGCTTACATTTAGAGCTGGTTGTTGTATAATATAGTTATAACAATTATGGCTAAAAAGAAAGTAGAGTAGAAATCCGAGGTAAAAAGCTTAAATTTTATATACTTGGTAATAAATAATACTAATAGTATACTATAATATACGGTTTAATTATTAAGCATGCTAACCGTATACTAATAATATAGTGTTTTAGTATAAAATCTACTTAGTAGGTGTTAATAGTGTATAAATAAATTATTGTAACCCCACTTTATTGCCGTACCGTTAGTACGTGCCCACTACTGACACCACTGCTTGTAGATTTGACCTCAATTACTCGAGGTTCTTGGTTCTCATATACTCGATCCCAAATCATATCCCGAAGCTCTTGTGGAAGATTCCGAAACGTTGGGAACTGGTTTGGGGCCCGAATGAGACTATATGAAGACCTCAATGATTCCGTCGGTGTGATATAAGGATGCATGTTAGGTGGTATATTAAGTGTGGATACTGACGAAGCAGTCTCAAAATCCAACTAAGCAGGGACGATGCAGAGCAAGGAATAAATGTGTTTGAGTGCTGTTTTTCTTGTCAACTTCGCATTCTCGCTTTTACTCTGTCACAACTATAGATGTATCGCTGGTGCTTTTAGAAATTATCAGAGCTCTTTGTCGGAATTCATTGTCTAACTGATTTTCGGAAAACAAAGCGATTGTTATATTTTGCTTATTACGAAGCCTTTGCCAGACATTGTGGCTTGGGATTTGATAGGAGGGACGGAGATGGCTGTTCCCCGCTCTTATAAGTCTAGAGTAAATAAGGTGTCGATTAAGAAAAATTAGGAGTAACAGAAGGTTGACGTCCTACCTCTTGAAATCTTACAAATGACCAGAAATTCGTGCCAGCTGAAGAAAGAATCTCAGGTGTCTCAGAAACTTCATGAGTGGCGATCGTTATATTGATAGAAGTGTTGGCAACTGGAATAAGACAAGCCTTCTCTTTCATTCAGGCTGATAGTGGGCTGATCAAATGCTCAGCAAAACACCAACACACGAATACACTAGCTTGAAGTTGGCCTCTGATCTAGGAAATCAACCATGGTATTCCTGTCAATCGAAGCCGTTGCGGTGGTAGGGGGTAATTTCACGAGTATGACCCACTATCTGGCAGGTCAATATGGTCTCCAAGGGAAATGGACTCGGCTGGCTTCCATAAGGGTTCTATTGGGTGACGACAGGGGTAGGACCGCGGAGAGGAACTGAAGGAATAGTAATCAAGACAAACAGTAAGTGCAGGTTTAGCTTCAATCTTTAAAATGCACAAATACAAGGACGGTTCTACCAAACATAATTTTACTACAGCCGAGCCACCCACCCAAAAGACCTATTTCAAGAGGTTTCTGCCCAACCATTATCAACTAGGACCTTTTCCAAAGGCTGTACAACCCCAGAATAAATAGACTGTGTGAATTTAACATCACCCCAGTTTGGCTTGACATCAAAAGTAAAACAATGATTGATAGCAGTTTGAAAATCCGGTCCAGCCTCCGCATCAACTTCGCAGATCCAATCTAGCGCGGTGAGAAAGTTTGTTTGATCGCTTGGTTTCCCATTTGTGAAATTATCCGCACGGTCAGGATGGTTTTCGATTGATTGCCCAAAGCAGAGTTCAAGTAGCAGGATCCCCAGATGTATGAGGCTGCTCTTGGTAGCAGATCGCTCGTTGCCAGTTTTTGGTGATGTACCACAATCCGAGGGACATGGAGACGGCAGCTTGCTTGAAGGAAAGAAGTGTTTAATATAAGGATGACCTGTTTCTAGTTTTTGGTCGCAACTTTCAATAAATATGTCTTTCTTTTCAAGCTTCTGCGTCATCCACGGCGTGGTTTGAAGCTGTAAAAGACTGGATGCGAGGACAAGGCTCAATTTGTAGCGATCCCTTCGTGTAAGACTGGGTCGGCTGCCCTTCCCAAGTAACCTTTCTAAGCTTATGAATTCTTGACTGGCCGATGGAGGTTTGCTATCAATGATGGATCGAAATTGGTGACGCCGATGCTCATTGTCTGTTAAGTAACCGAGGCAATGAACACGTTGATCTGATTTTTCGAGTGCAGAGCATAAGTCCTGAATTTCCATATCGGCCTCGGGTTCTTGCAGAGTGATCTCTGCTGAAGTTGTTTCTGCGGAAGGCGTACCTGATGGCGTCTTCGTACAGGCATCCACGTCAGCGGTCAAGGCAAAGCTCATTCGAACGATCTTCTTTGGTTTTTGGCCTCGGAAGAATCCCGTGAAACTAAGTTCATGTTAAATTCAGCGTGCTTAAATACTTTTTGGGGGGGGGTTGTGGATACTTGTGTTTACTGCTCTCTGGGGGAAGGCCGGTGCTTGACATTGCAGACTTTGTTATGGTGGTGGTGCCTGAGCCAAAACTTGATGGAATAGAAAGAGAAGAGGAATTGGGATTCATGTGTAGGTTTTTGTCCATTTTTCCGGAGCTTGAGCCGCTCTCAAAATTGGCTCTGAGGAGGTTGATTTTACTGAGGTTCTCTTGAAGGGGTGTCGGCAGTGGTCTAGTAGAAGCCTCCAAAGAGGAGGTATTTGATTGTATGACAGTAACAGCAAGTTTGCGCTGCGATGTGGTTGACTTTTGTTTGACATTTGGCTCTCCGAAAGCCATGACAAATTGAGAAGACCAGTCCCCTGTCGCTCGTTGCTGTAATTGAAGGGCAGCCAAGTGAGGTATTTCGCAGCTGCATTTCCAGCCATTTTTTAACGCTAAGTGTAAGCTACTTGCTTGATGCCTGATGCACTCAAATATTCTAGCCCATCGAGTATCTTTGGCAGCTAAATTCCGGTGGTTGCTCTGATTTTCCGTTCTCTTGAGATCTAGCCCACCCAAAAGCTTATTGAGCTTTTCTGTCTTTTCGCTGAGAGAAGCAATAGTCTTGCTGCCTTTATTGCTGAAGCTATGGGATATACGCTTTCGTTGGTAGTGATATTTATCTTCGCCGGGGTTTGCCCAATCAACCTTGTTTCATTATCAGCGGGGCCAAACATTGAGTTCATTCAACTCACACTGCCGTCTTTCAAAGACATCATAGCCTCCAATTTCGTGAAATCGGTTTCAATGGACTCGAGCAGGTGCAAACACGCTAGACAGGAGTCACCAAGCCTTCGTCTCAACGCGTTTTGGACCTCTGTGGATCGCCACCCCTCGGGGTCTTTCCCCATCAACAAGTTCTCCTTTTGTTCCGCAGGAAGGTCGGTATATCGGAGAAGTCGATCCACCACGGCATCGAACATCTGTTTCTCAACGTCCACATTGTTGATGAAAATCCTAAATTCGTTCTTGAACTTCATCCACTTGAGAATTGGCTCAAATCCTTCGCGATAATCGTGGGCCGCTTTGATCACCAGTGGGAGCCCACCAAGAACAACTCCTATAACCTCAAATCCCGACATACTTCAATTGGCCGATCGACCCCACAAGCTATCCGAACGATCTATGGGGCACCTAATTCAGGGCAGTCTCTCTTGGGAATGATGTTTGACGTTACGATGCCATGCTGCAGCCTCACATATCACAAGTGGGGCTGATGAGGATCTATGCCATTGGATGTGTAAGCGCTGTACTTGAACTTGTCCAACCTGCCTCTTCTGACCTCGGCGGCCTGATAACATCGCATCTCATGTTCTCAGCATTGTCTTCAAAACGCTGAAAGAATCAGTTTTAGCTCTACCCACCTCCATAGTGCCCGAAGACATGTCCGAGTCCGAGCCCAGAGACATTGTTAAACCGAAACCGAGAAGGGCAAGTCGCCCCAAGGTGAAGACGGCATGTAACAATTGCAAGTAAGTGCACAAAATCATTCTAGAGTTAGCTGTAAACTGGCCTTGTGGCTGATCAAAGCGCTTTACAGACTCCGAAGAGTGAAATGCGACGAGACACGACCACAATGTACCAAGTGTGTACAGTCAGGGAGAGCTTGTGGCGGCTTCCCGGGAGCGAGGAATCGATTCAACACAAATGATGAAGTTTCAGGAAAACCGCAACATGTCTTCGGTTCCAATGTTTTGACGCCTGCTTCTTCTCGTCTCCAATCCAACATTGATCCAATAAACGAGAACGAGGACACAATAGTCTCACCCAGTTCCTCTACCCTAGAAGCTCCAATTTTACAGACGGTCAAAGCCCCTTCGCCTATATCACTACTATCGAATCAATGCCTCAAAACATTTCATGGACTAGTCCGTGTTTCACCGAGCTCACTATTGGATTTCGATATTGATACCGCAAAAGAGACAATAGACGATGCAAGAGCCAGATTCAAAGCTTGGGGTACCAATATCGCAGCCTTTCGGGACGGCAAAAGTCGGACATCACTCGACTTTCGGTTGTCAGATGCCCCGGGTATCAGAAACACTATATTACAGGTTCTCAAGGACCTGAAAGAATACTTGAATGAATGTAAGCTTCTAATGAGTCACAATTCTCGGAACTATATATTAAAGATGCTTAGCACAATTGATTATCTCGGGAAAGAAGTCAAATCAAATCTGGAATCTTGATGATTCTAGCGATTCCAGCGTTTATTCTGACGACGAAGCGAACGAAGATGTAACAGAAGGAGGAATGCCACGTGATAACCGCGTTATTTCCAGCCTCGATGAACAAATGAAAGGCATTGTTGCATCAAATGCAAGTCTGATGAAGCTCTCCATAATAATACGAAGCTCAGCAACCAGAGATGACTATCTCAAAGCCGCCTCAAGATACAACACATGGGACCCATATCCTGATGTAGGACACGTGAGGGAAAAATATGGCCGAGCTAAACATAGCTCTCCATGGCTAATTGAACGTCTTGGGAAAGCGATAACAAAAAGACGTCAATTCTTGAGATACCGCGGTGATCATAACAACAAAATGACCGGACTTGACGATGTGGATGAGGCAAATCGAGAGAAGCCGGAGAAGACTGTTATGGTGTCCACGAAAGCGACCACATTTTTCGGAGAGAATGCTATCCAGAATATTCGGGCACCTGTATCAGACGGTGGAAACTCTTGGGTTTCGCAAACATCATATGAGGCCACAACCTTTCCGCCGGATGATAGTCCTCGCACACTTACGGTTCCGTCACCCCCAAAATTTGCTTTTCCGGACATCGCGTTCGAATATGGGGAGCCATTTCAATGTCCATATTGCTTCACAGAACAAGCAGTGAAGAATAAAGCTGCTTGGAAGTAAGTCACACATACCAATTAAATGTAAACTGCCTAACAAGATTGCAGAAAGCATGTTTTTCAAGGTACACAGCCCCGCTGATTGACACCCCATACCTTTCGAACCATTCTAATGGCTGACCATCCTATGTAGACCTCAAACCTTATATTTGTACATTCGAGGAGTGCGAGATGATGTTTCCAAGTAGAAACGCGTGGTTTTTGCACGAAATACAAAATCACAGAAGAGAGTGGCTATGTCAATTTTGTCAACACCCTGCATTAGCCAGCGCGTCGGCCTTCTCAACCCATATGAAAACAGTACACGGGAACATTTTGGCCAACTCGTCCCTCAAAGCCCTCATTTTGCAAAGCGAAGAACCCGTCAATAAAATTCCTTTGACCGCTTGCCCTCTTTGTGATGAATTGGAGGCAAGCGTGCATCGAACGTCTGAACAGTTAGATTCAACATCTGGTGAAGGAGCTTATGGTAACCTGAAAGTATTTCGAAGACATTTAGGCAGACATATGGAACAGCTTGCCCTTTTTGCCCTCCCTTCCCAAGACACAGAGCAGCTAGACGACGAGAGCGCTGAGGAGAATGACATACCCCAAAATTATGATGAAGAACAGAGGGCTGAGCTTGACAGCTCGGATGACGATGCTGAGGCAGAGAGTGAGGTACCTCACTATCATATACAAGAGTCTACCGGAGATGAAACTTCGCACGAAGCCTCCAATAGGACTCCCACACAAATTACGAACGAGGCAAGAGCACGTCTCAAAAAATTAACGGAATCATTGGAGGAGCTCCTAGTGAAAACTAGTCCAACTGGGAAGAAGGGGCCAAGAGAGCGAGAAAAGGAAAACATCGATGTGGTTGTTAAGTTGAGCGAGGACATTGAAAAAACTTCTTTAGAAGTGCCATCAGCCCAAGGAACCTTTGGGAGTTTCGCGAACGATTCAACAAGTCGCGGGGTTGCCGGTCCTAGTGCCACTGTAAGCGCTGGAATCCTTAACCAGCAAGGAAAGCAAACGGAAAGCGGTCGCAGCCCTCCCATTAGCAACCTCCCCAAGTCTGAGCTTGCATCCCCACTGAGAAACCCTGGAATAGAGAAAGCGATAGATGAATGGTTCCGTGCGGATCTCCAGCTGGAAGAAAGCAAGAAAAGCGAAGCAATTTTCAAAGCTGAGAATATTGCAACAAAAAACCCCTTTTCCCGCGAACGAGAAAAACAAGCAATACGAGACGAAATCGCACGGGGAGCCGAAAGTCGCGAGCTCCGCCGACTCCGTAGGATTAAAGGACTCGTCCAAAATGACAAGCAAATATATGACTCAAACACCAATCAATTTGCAACCGGTGAATTCAAATCTCTCCGTGATGAGGAAAGCTGGGATCACTATAACGAAGGTCGATCGAGTGACATGTGGGCTCACTACGATGTTCCATATGAACGCGGATCTGTCACCATTGACCCCAATGAAGAGGGGGGCTCGGAAGAGTTACAGGACCCTGGAGGCCATGATGGAAATCCTTCTTCGGTCCTGGACACACTCCCCACTTTGTTCAACCAACCATTGTTAACACCAAATCGAAGCCACGGACCCCTTTCAGGGCCAGCTCGAGAACGAGCCCGAATGATGAGGAAGATAGGCGCCTGTGAACGTTGCCGAGTTAAGAAGATTGCGTGCAACGAGAAGTCTCCGTGTACGAATTGCGAAAAGGTAAATGCCAAATGTTTTAGAACCGACCAAAGTTCGGTGAACTACAACATTCCTGCAATGGCCAATGGTATCAAATATAACACTGCCGATTCTACAAGGACATCCGCTCACGAAGAGAAAGATATTGACCGTTCTAGTATGCCTCTAACTGCGGGAAATCTAAAACCCCAGGGCGTGCAGGGAGATATGAAGAATGAGTCCTCTCCTAGCGAGACGACTTCGATTTCCCCGTTGGAGACTTCGAATTCGATGGACCAAGAGTTAGTTTGTGAACATCCAGGTTGTGGGAAAATATTTCATGACCACAACAAGCTAAAGTATGTTGGCAGAACACCATAAATACTACTACAGATAGCTAATTCAAACAGGTGGCATAAAAGAAGTCACGTCCCGTCATATCCGTGCTTCGATCCCTTTTGCCTCTCTCGGGGGATCGCTTTTTCTCTGAGAGAGGATCTTGTTCGACATCAACAAGCCACACACGATGGCCAAAGATTCTATTGCGAATACTTCGGGTGCAATTATGCTGTTGGTGGTCCAAGGGGTGGATTTTCAAGAAAGGATAGATTAGCGGGACACATTGCCCACGCACATCCGCTTGTTGGTAACGAGGATGAGGTTGTTACAATGAAAGTCACTGGTAATTCCCCAGTAGCAGTTTCAGACCAAAATGTACCTGCACAGGATGATCTCGGCCCAAAGGCTATAGAAGAACAAGTACGATTGATTCAGCAGCAAAATGCCATGGCCTGTAGGTCCCCTCTCTTCCCACCACCTTAGATTAAATTAAGTGCGCTAGAATACTGACATAGAATATCATCTAGTCGGGCAGAACTCCCAATTCCAACCACAAACACAGCAACCGCAACAACAGTATATTGGCGTTTCCGTACAGCAATCAACCCAAAAGCAATATCAAGGGGTCTTTCCAGTTCCTTCCAAAAAGAGTCTTGAAGGTGAGGATTTAGAGTTCAGGAGGTAAGACCTTCAACGTACAGGAGGCAGACAAATACAAATTAGTCAACGAGCACGTAAGCGTGGTCAACAAATCCTTTCCGCAGATACTTTCCAAAACACTCAATTTGTTTCTGTAATGCCTTACTGATTGCTGGGACTCGCTCTTTGGAAACGACGACGATACGAAAAGTGAGAAGAAGTATTTTAACGGTCTATACGCTTGCCTAGGTATCGCCAAGAAATTGAAAATGCAGGCTGTATATGTGCCAGAAACATCATCGCCTTGGGGATGTTTCTGTATACTTCAATGAAATAGAAAAACTTTCTTAGGCAGGGATATCAACACGTTGTAGCAGTATTCCTAGAGATCTCCCATCTACTCCCACAATGGGGCTTTGCCTGCGAAATATATGGTCTTATTTGATGTATTCATAAAGCACTTGCCTGGCATGAAACTTTTCCTTTCGTTCCAGATGCACATTCGTGTTTGTACTCCGAAATCTGATAAGAAACATTCCAGGGTATCTGCAGCTTAAGCCGCCTTTAAATATCGTCTATACTTGCGTTGTGATTAATGTCTTGTTTGTGTTTGAGCAGCGCAGCCAGAACTTCGGGAATCTCCTCGGTTTCTTTGCAATATCGCGGTTGTGTTTCTTGGCTTCGATGTTATTTGCCTAGACCTCGATGGTAGGGCATTTGATACTCCGTATGGCATGCTAGCAGACTTGAGAATCGCTTCCCTCTCCACCTAATCCTCAGCAGAAATTGTGCCAACTCTAGTAAACTTGTGTTATGGTATGTAATCCCTGGGTTGCCCTTTCTTCGAGTTCCTCGTAGCTGCTTTCGATGTCGCTCGTCGTTTTCAGCGGCAATCGTGGCTGGGATTGAGCGGTTGCCAAAGGGTATCATGGTGAGTAAGGAAGTTGCATAAGATAATATGCTTGGTATTGGTTAGCGTGATGCTTCTTAACTTAGAAGGGGAACGTTAACCGATTTCCCTGGACTGTGCACGCCCCCTCAACCATTTCACTAAATCACTTAAAATGTATATATTTCAACAACCACATATTGGATTTGTATGTAATTAAGTAGGGAGATTAATGAAGGGTAGTTGATTGTATGCTAAGTATAAAAATCTATGCGCGAGCACGAAGAGGTAGCCTAATCTAGCGTCTAGACCTAGTTTCCCGCAAAGGTGGGGCTACCTCTTGAGGCTGGAACTTGACCTTAGGAACAACTATTCTACTTGGCTTTTCAGCCTTTTCAGAAGCCTTTTTAGACCCTTTCTTGACTTGAGGCATC
>LKTO01000605.1:0-28278 GCA_001399465.1 Hymenoscyphus scutula
ATAAGATTTATTATTAGTTTAGATATTCTAGTATAGTCTACTATAAACTAATAGTAGAAGTTAGTAAATCTCTAGAAACGTTAAATATCTTTAACGTTTTTTAGTAATTTTTAGTTAATAACGTCTTTTACTTTATCTAGATTAATTTCTATTCTTTCTAGAGAGATTATTTAGTCTAGAAACTTTATATAAGTTACTTTAAACTTATATTTTAATAATTTAAGCTAAGAGTTTACTATAGTAAGTCTCTTTATAACTTCTTATATATAACTCTTATATTTCTCTATTTTATCTAAATAGATTAGAATATTATCTAGATAGTAGATAACTATTACCTCTAGAAGACCTTCTAGAATATTATTATTCTATCTCTAGTAGGTTATAAGTATAGTAGCTAACTTAAATAGTATTACTATATACTTATAGAGTTCTAAGAGTAATCTAAATATAGTTTTCTACTTATTATCTATCTTAATTCTAATTAAGATATAAGTATTCTATTAATTAAGCTTTATAAATATCTTAGTAGAGCTAATTCTATCTAGTAGATATTATTCTTCTAGTAGTAAGTAAGTGTTCTTAATTATTATATTATTTACTTCTTAGTAGTTAATATAGACTTAATATATTAGATTATTCTTTTTAATAATAACTAATATATTTAATAGAATAGATAATTTAAATCTTTAAATATAATCTTTCTTTAAACCTTTAATAATATAGCTTTTAAATTATTATAGCTTATTCTAACTATATAGCTTTATTTTCTATTTCTTAAGGTTATAACTCTCTTTTAGTTTAATCTTATAATTCTATAGATAATATTCTAGTAGAGATTATAAGTTCTCTAGATTCTTAAATAATTCTATAAATTCTCTATACTATATAGATATTTCGCTATTAGCTATTTTACTAATCTATAGAGAACTCTTAGTAAGGTATTCTAGCGTATTAGAAGAGATAGCGCTAACCTTATTCTAGCTATATAGTTATAGTAGCTAAAAGTTATTATTCGAGTTTTCTAGTTAATATTAGAATTATATTCTCTAATCTATAGTATACTAAGTATTATATTCTAGCTTCTAATCTTAATAATATTAAATTATATATCTAAGTAGTATTCTTTAATAGTAAGTTTTATTAGAATTATTTACTAATTAATAACTCTATTTTAATATACTATATCTATTCTATTAACTATATCTAGTTAGTATAGTTCTATTTTCTTAATAAGAACGTTTAGCTTCTTAAGTACTAATAGAGAGAGAAAGTTATCTATCTCTTCTAAGTTAATTATAATCTAGAGTTTCTTTTCTCTAATTTTTATAGTTACTATTAACTATCTATCTTCTAAGATAGCGTAGATTTTAGACCTAATAAAATAGACCTTAAAACTATAGTTTCTTTAGTTAGTTTCTACTACTTAAGGATTATTTCTCTAAGAGTAGAGTATTACTTAGTCTAAGTTACTCTTAGATACTATATAAACTATTTACTATTCTATAGCTCTACTATAGTCGATTTTATTACTAGTAAACTATCTCTTAGTCTTCTATACTAATATAGGTCTTAGATAGTAATATTTCTATATAATTATATCTTCTAATATAACTTCTAGAGCCTAGTATTCTTCTACTTATAGTTAGTTAAAAGGTTAGTCTCTTTCTCTCTATAATATAGTTACTATCTTAAAGATATCTTTAAGAGACTATATATTTAGTTTTCCTTCTCTAGTATCTAGATTACCTTTAAGATTTCTAAAGATAATACTTATTAGATTATTACTTTAAACTCGAAATCGTTCTAGTACTTCTAGGTTCTATTCTCTAGTTATATAAGAAGTCTAAAAGTCTAATTTATTTTCTTCTAGATCTATCTATTAGTTACTATATTTAAAATATTCTATAAAAGCCTATATCTCTTCTAGGCAAGATTTATTATTCTAGTTATATCCTTTATTAAATAAGTCTAATAAATTAATAATAATTCTAATAATAACTCTACTATTTTAATATCTCGTTATAGAGATAGATCGTATTTAGATTTAGATTATCTATTATAGTATTACTTAAGAATAGAATTATTCTCGCCTTCTACTTATATTCTATATCCGCGAGCTTCTAGCTCTTTATTAGATAGTATAATTCTCTTAAGTAAGGCTACTTTCTTTCTAGTTATAGTATTAACTTAATACTTTTCTAAAGAAATAGTCTTCTTATAATAGTTACTTACTCTATAGCTAGACAGGCTATATAAGAAGTAGAGGTTCTACTTATATCGTCGGCTTTATTCTTTTTAGAAGAGTTCTAGCTTTCTACTATATTACTTTTTTAGCTAGAAAGGCTTACTAGTAGTAGCGTCGAGTTATATAGAATCTCTATAATCTCTTCGTTAGCTACTATTAGAGGCTCGATGTCTATAGCTACTCTTCTTCTCTAGGTTTCGTTTATAAATATAGTTATTAATTTTAATAGCTTTATTAGTTAATAGGTTTAACATGTTAGAGAAATCGTCTCTAGCTAGCTTATCCTTTATACTATTCTTAAGTTCTTAGTAGAACTACTCTCTTAAAGCTTTATTATTCTAGCCTATATATATAGAGTATTATTAAAACTATAATATATATTTAGCTATAGATCTCTTTTACTTTAAGGCGTATAGTATATAAACTACCTTTTTCTTTATATCTATATCTTTAAATACTTAATTTATCTCTATCTTAAATCTCTTAATAGTTCTAAATAAATCTTATATTCGTTCTATTATAGAGGTAGAGACTTTTCTATCTATTATCTTATTAGTCTAGAAATCTTCTAGATATAGTTCTATCTAGTTATAGGCTACCTCTTCTAATTAGATAGTAATCTAGATAACTTAATCTATCTTATAGATAAACTAACTAGTATAGAAGGTAAGGTATATAGATACCTTTATAAGAAATTCTATAAGTTTCTCTAGCGATCTATTAAATAGTTTTAGAAGAGAAATCTTAACTTTCTCTTAAGTAGTAATAGTTATTATAATAGTTAGTTGTGACGATTCTCAAACTAACTAACTAAGGTAACTGAGTATCGCTAGGGTTTTGTTCTTGTAAAGAGGTACAATCAAGGTCTAGGTGTTTACTCGGAGGTAAACTTGTCACTTAACTATAAAGCTGTCAAGGTAGTGATAATAATGTAATATTGAGTTGAGTACGAAGCTCCTATCTAATAGTAGACGTGCTAGTCTTATATAGAACCTTCCTGCTCGCGGATCTAAACTAGATCCTAGGACCCTTTTAGATCTCTAGAGGATCCTTAGGGATCTATCACGTGATTACAACTATGAGAAATCCCTAGATCGCTTAGCTAACCTAAGCGACCTGTCTACTACTATAAGAGCATACGATAGTGCTTAACCTGTTAGGACGCTGCCTAGTCTTTACTAGTTATATATATACGTGATTCGTAATACTATCCCCTTCTTAGCCTAGCGTGTCCCTACACTTAAGTATAACCTAGGAAATGTTATTAGAAGGCTAGTAGCTCTTTCCTGTTATAATATTTTTAACAATACTATAAGCAGATACTTATAAAAAGAAGAAAGAAAGGTTTTAACTTGCTAATAACATTAAAAACACCTAAAACGAAGTTATAGCCTGTTTCTAATATTCCTCGTAAGGCTAGCGATGTCTTATAGACAAATCCTAATCTAGCTGTTACACTAAATACGTTTGTACAAAGTTGAAATATAATAGAGGTAGTAATTCCTAGGGTAAGAGCGTCTCTACTAAAAAGGAGTAGGAGTCTCTAGATGCTTAGAAGGAGCGCTTATAAGATAAAGAGGAGGCTGCTATAGCTAAGATCCTTTAGCTACGAAAGTAGTAGAAGTTCATCTAGAAGCGTTATAAGGAAATAGCTTGTTAAGGACTTAAATTTATTAACAAACTCGATACTACGAAGGAATTAGAAAAGAATTAACAGAAGGAACAGGAAGACAGAGAGAAGTAAGAGGCAGAGAGCGCCCGGCTAGCCGCTCTCTACACCTCTACTACGTTCGACCCGCTTCCCGACCTAGGTCTTAACCCTAGTTTCTTTAAGACTTTTCCTACTAACTACGCGCTGTGGGCAGACTTAGGTTTTAGGAATAGAACTCCTTAAGTTCTACTAAGTACTAGCTGATATTCCCTTTTAGCTCCTAAGTGTTCTCTAAATATAGGTAATCTAACTATTTAATTAAATATTTGATCTTACCTCTAATAAGTTTATAGTTAAGAATCTTCTTAACCTTATACTTAGTATTTAGGTTAACTAGCTAGATCTCTATAAGTAGAGCTAGTAGTACTCCTAGTAGTACTAGTTTAAGAAGCGAGATATAGAATACTAGAAAGATATTTATTATTTTTAGTAGAGCTAGTTTATAATTTAAAGGTCCTTTTACTTACTTGATTTTAAACGGTCTAATATATATATAGTCTAGTTTCCTACTTAGTCTTTTTATATTAATGTTTTTTCGCTATAAGTAGACTTTATCTCTCTCTTTTAGTATTAGCTTCTAACTACGTCGTTTATTATAGTAGTACGTATTACGCTCTACTATAAACTATAAGTTCTCTATAAGTTCCTTATATAGGCTTTTAATCTTTAAGGCTAATACTTAAGCTAACTAGTTATTACTTATTATTTTTATTAGTCTATTATATACTAGTAATTTATATCTAAAGTTAGTATAGAATAGTAATATAAGTATTATTTCTATAGTTAAGCTATTATATATAAACTAAGCTAAAGGCAATAGTTCTACCTAGTTGTTCTATTAGTAGTTTATATAGTAACGGAGGTATGTTTTAACTACTTGATTTATATGTTCGTTCTCTCTATTAGTCTAGAGGTAGAAAGCTGTCGAGAGCTTCCTTTTTATATCTAATCGCTCTATAAGAGCGGTCTAGAACTTCGAGGTAAAGAGCTTGTCTCTGTCTAAGAGTATTTCTGTTAATATTCTATGTCTTAAGATTACATCTCTTAAGTATATAAATACTAGATGTTCTACTATACTAGACTCTATATATAGTATTAGTATTATATATTTAGTAAGTCTTTCTATAATAACTAGAATTAAGTTGTATTTAACTCCTGTTATTAGGTCTCTAGATTTCGATAGTTTAATAATAAAATCCTAGAAGACTAATTTCTAAGGTATCTATAGAATAGAAGTAGTATCTATCTGTCTATATAGTAGTTAGCGTAAAGCCTTATTCTAGGTATAGGTATTATACTCTTTTATTACATTCTTAATAATCGCTAGTAGATAGTCTATAAAGTAGTATTATTTAATCTACTAAGTAGTTCTTCTTATTCCTTAATGTCTATAAGTAGATACTAAATAGTACTTACTAATAAACTACTTTATATATTCTTTTAGAACCTATAATTTCCTATTATAGTACTAGTTCTTTCCTTTATATATATCCTAGATTACGTCTAGCTATAGATCTACTGCCTATATAGCTATAATTTAATAAACTGTCGAAGCTAAGTCTCTATTAGGTAGCTCTTTTAATATTACTAGTCTTATATATTCTCTAGCTTTCTTATAGCCTGGTTTATAACTAAGAGCGTCTACTCTTAGGTTTATTATTTCTATAATATATTAGATAACAATGTTATAGTATAATAGAGTTTCTAACTATCTAGTAAGGCGCTTGCTTATAAGCTCCTTAGTAGTAGTAAAGGTTCGAAGATTAGCGTGATTAGTAAGAACTGTTACCTAATACTTCGTTCCTTAGAGGTAGATTTTCTAATACTCTAAAGTAAAGACTATAGCAAGTAGTTCCTTCTCGAATATAGTATAGTTCTACTATACCAGGTCTAGCGTTCTAGAGTAGTAGGCTACAGGCATCAATTTCCTGTTTTCGTCTAGTTATAGGTGTATAGTACCTATTACTATACCTGATAAGTCTGTTTCTATAGTACTTAGTTTCTCTAGGTTGTAGCTATATAGGATTAGTTCCTTAGTAAAGTGTTTCTTTATTATCTAAAAGGCTGTCTCTATAATCTCGTTCTATATAAAAGGTACTTCTTTATATATAAGGTTTGTTATTAGTTTTAATATTCTAGCGTAGTCTACTATAAACTAATAGTAGAAGTTAGCGAATCTCTAGAAGTGTTAAATGTCTTTAACATTTTTTAGTAATTTCTAGTTAATAATGTCTCTTATCTTATCTAGGTCGATTTCTATTCTTTCTAGAGATATTATCTAGCCTAGGAACTTAGTATAAGTTACTCTAAACTTATATTTTAATAACTTAAGATAAGAGTTTACTATAGTAAGTCTTTTTATAATCTTATATATATAACTCTTATGTTTCTCTACTTTGTCTAAGTAGATTAGAATATCATCTAGGTAATAAATAACTGTTATCTCTAGAAGACCTTCTAGAATATTATTATTCTACCTCTAGTAGGTTACTAGCGTAGTAGCTAATCTAAATAGTATTACCGTGTACTTATAGAGTTCTAAGAGTAATCTAAAAGCGGTTTTCTACTCGTCGCCTGCCTTAATCCTAATTAAGGCATAAGCGTTCTATTAGTCGAGTTTTATAAATATCTTAGTAGAGCTAATTCTGTCTAGTAGATATTACTCTTCTAGTAGTAGGTAAGCGTTCTTAATCGTTATATTATTTACATCTTAGTAGTCGACGTAGACTTGACCTATAGAGTCGTCCTTCTTACTAACAACTAATATATTTAATAGAACAGGTGATTTAGATCTCTAAATATAACCTTTCTTTAAACCTTCGACGATATAGCTCTTAAAGCGTTATAGCTTAATCTAACTATAAGGCTACATTTTCTGTTTCTTAAGGTTATAACCCTCTTTTAATTTAATCTTATGATCCTATAGATAATATTCTAGTAGAGCTTACAAGTCCTCTAGGTTTTTAAACAATTCTATGAATTCTCTATACTATATAGGTATAGTATTATCAGCTTTCTTACTAACCTGTAGAGGACCCTTAGCAAGGTGTCCTAGCGCCTTAGAAGAGGTAGCGCTAACCTTGTTCTAGCTATATAGTTAAGGCTACGATCCTTCGCAGTTATATCGGCTGAAAGTCATTGTTCGGGCTTTCTAGTCGATATCTAGATTATGTTCTCTAATCCACAGCATACTAAGTATTACGTCTTAGCTTCTAATCGCTATAATATCGAATTATATATCTGAGTAGTATTCTTTAATAGTAACTTATATTAGGATAGTTTACTAGTTAATAACTCTGTTTTAATATACTACGTCTATTCTATTAACTATACCTAGGCGGTATAGTCCTGTCTTTTTAATAGAGACGTTTAGCCTCTTTAGTACTAATAGAGAGAGGAAGTTACCTATCGCTTCTAAGTTAATTATAACTTAGAGTTCCTGTCCTCTGATTTTTATAGTTATTATTAACTAGTAATCTCCTAACGTAGTATAGATTTCCTGTCTATTTATATAGACTACGAAACTACGCTCTCTTTAGCTAATTTCTACTACTTAAGAGTTGTTCCTCTAAGGGTAGAGTATTACTTACTAGAAGTTACTTTCTAATACTCTATAGACTATTTACTATTCTATTATTTAGCTATAGTTAGGTTTATTACTAGTAAACTATTTCTCTAATTCCTAGTCTAATATAGGTTTTAGGTAGTAATACTACTATATAATTATATCTCCTAATATAACTTCTAGAGTCTAACGTTCTTCTACTTATAGTTAGGTAAAAGGTTAATCTCTTTTACGCTATAACTTAAGAGTAGACTTAAAGATGTTCTTAATAGTTTATATATTTAGTTTTCCTTCTATAGTATCTAGGTTACTTTCTAGATTCCTAAAGATAATACTTATTAGAAGGTTGTCCTAAACTTGAAATCGTTCTAGTACTTCTAGAGCCTGTCCTCTAGTTATATAAGAGGCCTAAAAATCTGATTTGTTTCTGTCTAGGTCTACCTATCGATTACCGCGGTCGAAGTATCCTATGAATGCCTATATTTCTTCTACTTAAGGGTTGTTGTCTTAGTTATTTCCTTAACTAGACAAGTCTATTGATTCTAGCGATAAGACTAATAAGGAATCTATAGTTTCTACTACTTATTATAGAGGAAGATCATGCTCTGATTTAGAACGTCTCTTGTAGTATTGTTCTAGGATAGAGTTCTCCTTATCCTCTACTTACGTTCTATACCTATAAGCTTCTAGCTCTTTGTTAGATAGGTTAAATCTCTTAAGTAATACTATTTCCTTCCTAGTTATAGTAAATGCTTAATACTTTCCTAAGGAATCAGCCTTCTTACAACAGTCACTTACTCTATAGCTGGTCAGGCTACATGAAAAACAGAGGTTCTACTCGCATCGTTGGTTTTGTTCCTTCTAGGAGAGCTCTAGCCTTCTACTATATTATTACTTTAGCTAGAAGAGTTTTCGTATAGTAGCGTCGAGTTATATAGAATCCCTGTAATCCCTTCAGTTGCTACCCTTCGAGGCTCGATGTCTATAGCTACTCTTCTTTTCTAGAGTTCGTTTATAATTACGATTATCGATTTTAATAGCTTTATTAGTTAATAGATTTAACGTATTAGAGAAATCGTCCCTAGCTAGCTTATCTTTTACGCTGTCCTTAAGTCCTTAGTAGAACTGTTCTCTTAGAGCTTCGTCGTTCTATCCTATACGTGTAGAGTATTATTAAAACTATAATGTATACTTAGCTACAGATCCTTATTACCTTAAGGTATATAGCGTATAAACTACTTTCTTCTTTATGTCTACATCCTTAAATGCTTAGTTTATTCCTAACTTAAATCCCTTAACATTCCTAAACAAGTTCTTTGTCTAGTCTATTATAGTAGTAGAGACTTTTCTATCGGTTGTTCTATTAGCCTAGAAATCTTCTAGGTAAGGTTCTATCTAGTTATAGGCTACTCCTTCTAGTTGTATAGTAATCTAGATAACTTAGTCTATCTTATAGGTAAACTAACTAGTATAGAAGGAGAGGTATATAGATGCCTTTATAAGGAACTCTATAAGTTTCTTAGGCGATCTATCGAATAGTTTTAGAAGAGGGATTTTAACTTCCTCTTAAGTAGTAATAGTTAGCGCTATAGTTAGTATAGGTGGGGTTACTACTAGTGTACGTAGGTTTAATAAAGTAGCTGACATCGTGTTAATTAACTTCTAAGCTCGGGTGCTCAAAGTATGACGATTCTTAAACTAACTAACTAAGGTAACTAAGTATCGCTAGGGTTTTGTTCTTACAAAGAGGTACAATCAAGGTCTAGGTGTTTACTTAGAGGTAAACTTGTCACTTAACTACAAAGCTATCAAGGTAGTAATAACAATATAATATTAAGTTAAGCACGAAGCTTCTATCTAATAGCAGACGTGCTAGTCTTATATAGAACCTTCCTACTCGCGGATCCAAACTAGATCCCAGGACCCTTTTAGATCCCTAGGGGATCCTCAGGGATCTATCACGTGATTATAACCATGAGAAATCCCTAGATCGCTTAGCTAACCTAAGCGACCTGTCTACTACTATAAGAGTATACGATAGTACTTAACCTGTCAGGACGCCGCCTAGTCTTTACTAGTCACGTGTGTACGTGATTTGTAACATTAGTATAGCTAGAGCTACTACTAGAGAGTATAGGTTTAATAAAGTAGCTAATATTATATTAATTAACTTCTAAGCTTAGATACTTAAAGTATAATAAATCTTAAACTAACTAACTATAGTAACTAAGTATCTCTAGAGTTTATTACTTATAAAGAGAATTAATCGTAGACTAGATATTTACTTAGAGGTAAACTTATTACTTAACTATAAAGCTATTAAGGTAGTAATAATAATATAATATTAAGTTAAGTATAAAGTTTCTATCTAATAGTAGATATACTAGTCTTATATAGAACCTTCGGCCTTATAATACTAGTCTACTAGCCTAGTTGCCTCGTCGCTACTAGACTAGTAGACTAGTCGCGCTATCTAGTAATTCTTATCTATATCACGTGATTTATAACTAATGAAATCCTTAGATCGCTTAGCTAGTCTAATCGATCTCTAAATACTATAAGAGTATATAATAGCGCTTAATCTATTAGAACGCTATCTAGTCTTTACTAGTTATATATATATATAATTTATAATACTTAATTATCTTATAGAGAAGAGATCTCGATACTATAACTATATTATTAGAGGTTTCTAGATAGAATATAAGTATATACTTAGAGGTTATATTAAGGGATTAGTTACTTCTTTATCTCTTAGCTTAAGGTTATACTTCTCTAATTCTTTAGAAATTATTCGATATACTTATATCTATAAAGTTAGAAGTGTTTTAGTTCTATTAGATATAGTTAACTAGGCTAGATAGTATATAGCTCTCTAGAAGATAATCGTAGCTATTAGCGCTAGAGGTTATAGTAGAGTATTAAAAGTCTCTATATCTCTCTCTTACTAGCTAAGCTTTCTAGATCTAATTAGATCTTATTATTCTCGCTATTTTTCTAAGTATATAAAATACTATACTTTTAAAGCTATATTTCTAGTATTTTATATACTACTCTTTAGAGTTAATAATAGCTTATACTCTATCTTCTATAGTTATAGCTAATCTATATAAAATTCTATTATTAATAGTATACTATACTTCTTATACTCTCTCTATTAATATATCTAAAGTCTCGTCTATATTAGAAGTATACTCTATCTTAGAGTATAGTCTATAAAGCTCTACTTTTATTAAAGTCTATAATTTCTCTATTAGATTTAAATTAGAAGAATAAGAAGACTATTCTATTACTTCTATTACTATCTCTCCTAGTATATTCTTTATAATTATACTATAGTATAGACTAGCTCTATTATATATAAACTCTTCTTCTTTAACTATAATATTAGAAAGAAAAGCTTAATATAAAGCTTAAATAACCTAAGAAGTAATCTCTTCTTATATAGCTTATAGATTACTATTAAGAGAGACTAAGTCTATTCTTCTATTATAACTAAAAGTAGTCTAAAGTATCTTCTTTACTTCTTTCTAGAGTACTAAATAGACTATATATTACTCTTCTTTACTTAATCTCGTAGCCTTATAAATGTCTAAATAGACTTTACTTCTATCTCTATTTCTATAGTATACTTATTAGACTAAGTAACTTTTATCTAATTATTTATAGTATAGACTTAATATTAAATACTCTACTTAAGTAGCTTTTTTATATATATAGAAGTAATAAATAGATACTTCTTTTATAGCTACTTTCTCTTATTTATCTCTCTTAAAAGCTATTAAATAGAACTCTTTTTATAATTATTATTAACTTCTTAAAGAAGGTCTTATATCTTAATATAAGAATTCGTATAGTTAATAACGTTATATATATAATCGCGCTACTCTTCTATTAAAGCTTAAGGTCTTCTAGATTATAGATTCGAAGTAAAGTCGTTTATATCTATAGGATAGGCTTTAAGAGTTAATCGAATTATAGAAAGAGAGATTTAAGAGTATTTTTAGTATATTCGAGAAGCTAACTAATATTTAGAGCTAAGTTTAATAATTCGCGTATATATAGTAGAAGATAACTTAAGTCGAGGTATCTTAAATAGCTTTAAAAGTGTAGTATTTTATATACGAAAGCGTGTTATTTACTTAGAAAAGCGGCGAGAATAATAAGGCCTAATTAGATCTAGAAAGCTTAGCTAGTAAGAGAGTATAAAGACTTTTAACACTCTACTATAGAGGGATTAGAGTTCCTAGAGTAATAGTAGAGTAGATTAGGCTAGTAGAGAGCGTAGTTTCGTTGAAGATTTGTATAGGCTCGTAGGCCGTTGCTTCTATAACCTCTTACTCCTATTCTGGGTTGAGCTGGGAATGGGCCGCTATAGTAGCGGCGTTGGCGGTGGAGGGGTTGTGTAAGGTCGGAAAGTGAGGTGAAAAACTTTTCACGTGATCTTTTGACGGATATATCTCTGCCACCGGAGGGGCAGGCCTCCTGGGAGGAGAGAGGAGTAGTTGAAATTCTACCTACTATCGTTTGGTTTAAAGGCATTGATGAATTTCGAAGAAGTTTTTTTCTCGAAAAAAGTTGTGCGTTCACCGCTAGTTTCGTACACCTCTATCTCCTAAATGTCTTGACAGCGCATTCAAGTGAACTCGTCATCGTTCAGGTGATCAATCCTTGGATTCTAAGGGCATAGTAGGTAACCTCTGGGAAGGCTATCGGCAATTGCTTTCGTCTTCGAGGAAGAGGAGGTGTACGATGATTGGCCCAGCCTATCAATCGGAGCACCTCTGGACTTCCTTGTAATTGTCGCTTACATGGGCCTATAGCTTCAATAATAGAAGGCTATAGAATCCTAGCATTGCTACTAGATGTAATAATATCTTAGCACCAAAACCGCTTACATTTATAAGGTAGGAGAAGCCCTAACTAAATAGACAATTTTAGTACGAATAACGTGACCGATGCCTGAACCTATGCCTCAGGCATCAATATATCATAGAGAGCTGAACTTTGAAAGGATTCTTCTTGAACTGTATCAAACATTCTAGCAATCTGGTTCCGAATTGCATCCTCCACCGTCGTATTGTCCCCAGACACTAATTCTAGTCCTTTTATCGTAACTATCTGCGCCGCACTATCCTGATTCTTGCATCTTCGTGGCTTCCGTGCCTATCATTTCTTCGTCGCTGCCTCCCTTGATATCAGAGCCGTTGCATCCTGCTGAATAGATTCTGCCTAGGTTGCAATAATAACGCGCAATGATCCGCCTTTTAACTTGGACCGACGAAGGAGAGCTTCGGTTTCACGAATTTGACGGCGAAGATGGGCTACCCGCCTACGCCATCCTGTCGCACACATGGCATACGAACAAGAAAGAGGAGGTGACCTATGAGGACCTTGAGACTGGCAGAGGACAGCATAAGGCTGGCTATAGCAAGATTGATTTCTGCAAAAAGCAGGCTTCTGTCGATGAGCTTGCGTACATCTGGATCGACACCTGCTGTATCAACCGCAAGAGCGAACCGGAACTCTCTGAGGCTATTAATTCTATGTTTCGATGGTATAAGAACGCTACACGCTGCTACGTCTATCTATCTGATGTCTACACTTCGCATGAAGGAAGAGACACGCTATCGTGCGGCAAGGAGTGGGAGGCTCTTTTCTCACAGAGTCGCTGGTTCACTCGAGGCTGGACGCTTCAAGAGCTTATTGCGCCAGAGCACGTTTACTTTTTTACGCGCGACAGAACACACCTTGGTAATAAGTCGACGTTAGAAATAGCTATCTCTGATATTACGGGCATTTCTCTGGATGTCTTGCGTGGTCGTCCCTTGGCTGAGTGTACCATTGAAGAACGTATAACGTGGGCAAAGGAACGCACAACAAAACGCGAGGAAGATCACGTCTATTCTTTACTTGGTATCTTCGATGTAACCATGCCGCTAATATACGGCGAAGGAAAAGCGAAAGCTTTCAGGAGGCTTTATGAAGAAATCTCAAGATATTGTAAGTAAATCTCCTCATAGTCTAGGCATGTATTGAAAGCTCTCAATCAATATGTTAAGTATGATTGCGACTTGAACTCTTACCTCACCTGAGCGTTATACCGCTGTTTTTATAAAATTTTATACAAATGGCACACCTAACAAAATAGCGCTTCTACACGTTGGCTTCGCGGCCGATGCAAGCTACGATGATGCTATACAAGAGATAAAACTTTTGCAGGTGAGCGCGGTCGTAGCTAGCCTAGAATCACACGACTAATAACTAGATCTAGAGCGCGATGCAAAAGCTTGAAGCGCGGCTAACGACCTCCCTAATCACTCGAAGCAACAACCTAGGCCTCCAAAGGTCATCGACCATACCAGCCACGTATCAGTCTATATTCAATCACGAAGAGCGTCTTAAGGCGGATATTAATACGGCATGGGTTGGGACAGAAAGTGCCGGCACTGATCGTCCACACCTTCTGCGCACCCTTCTTCTTAAGCTTACGCAACTGCTATCCGTCTTTGTAGCTCCACTTGGCTACTTCGAGACATGGTCTTCATTCCGACCCGAGGAATATAAGATCAATGACATCGGACCGCAAATCATCTGCTACTCGCTTATTCTAGGAGAAATGCATTCAACAATGACTATTACGACGCTGGATCTCTTTGTCGCAAAGACCCAACGTCACTGGATTCGCATTAAACTTAGAATGACAGTGGCTGTCGGAACCACTTACTGGAAAGTCTTGGTGGAGCATAAGCTGAAGCGGGCTTCATTTATTGGATGGCGCCAACTTCCTGATACCGTTACTTCACTTATACAAAGGGTGATAACTGACAATCCGGATGCCGGCGACGATACAGAGATTGATATTTGCTTTGACAAGGGATCTGATACTACGGGCGGCGACAGCGATCCTAAAGTAATAAGCCAATTACGAATACTTGATACTAGCATCACAGACATTATTTCGAACCGCAACGAAATTCTTCGACATCAGCACGTACGAATGATTCCAGACACAGCTTTAGTCACAGCCTACGTCCAAGGAATCTGCCTGGTAGCAAACCTTGACAATCGGTGGGTTGCATACCGAACTGCTACCGTGGGCAAATTGGGCACCGACCTCTTATGGCATAGAGTTCAAGCCAGTGTTGCTCTCCGAGGTGCCTCTCATGTTGCACAGCTAGTCGGTATAATCGTGGACTCCGAGAAGAAGCTACTGAAGGGCATGCTTGTGGAGCTGCCTTCGAAAGGACCAATGTTCAGACTGATGGAGGATCATAGGTTCAAAGGCAAAGCTATACCATGGCCAACAAGACAAAAATGGGCTAAGCAGATTGTCCGAGGGCTTGCAGCATACCATAAACGTGGCCAGGTTGTTGCAGGCATGAGAACGTACAGTTGGTGCGTCTGTATAGATGACTGCGACAATGCAATGATCGTAGGCGTCTCGGGAGGCAGCCATCCCGCTGTACATGGAGAATGCGGTTTGCTACCACCAGAATACCGCACGGAAGATTTCAAGAAGGGAGATGGCCAGGTTGGGCCCGACTTTGATATCTTCCAATTAGGCTTCCTGCTATGGCATCTGTACCGTGATCAGCATCAACAAGGCGCCAGAACTTTCTGCTCGTTTGTAGGATGTAACAACGCCGAGCTTGCTAATTGCGACGAGCACGGGGATCCAATTGCCTTGCCGAAGGCTGCGGCGGACGCACCGGACTACCTGGATTTAATTATCGCACTATGCCGCCAGGAAGATCCTCGCAAGAGACCGGCTGCTTGGGAGTTAGTCCATATGTTCCCTGAGGACGAGGAGATCTTAAGACAGATTAATTTACTCAAGGCTGCCCCTAGAGATCACACTGCCATCACTACAAATGCGAGATTGATGAGGCTTGAGGTCGTTCGAGATCTCTACGGCTCTACTATCATTTGTAATTTGTGTAGTGAACAATGTCGTGATATGTACTATCATTGCGATTTTTGCGACCTTGGTAACTTCGATCTATGTCACAAATGTTTTGTTGAAAAGAAGCATTGCTGGGATAGGGCGCATCTCGTAGCGAGAGTTAATCTTAAGGCTCTCGAGGGCAAGGAATCAGTCAAAAGGGTAGTTTGCTATTCAAGTGTTAACGAAAAGGGAGAACGAGAAGAAATTGTCATCTAAGTGAGTTTGTAGGGAAGCTGATTTTGTTAACGACTAGAACAAATAACAAGACATATACTACCGCAATTGCTTAGTAGCCTAAAACTTAGTGAATCTAAGCCTATATTCTATATAACAACGGATTTTACAGCTTGGATAGCGATAGCTGTTATAGATAGTAAGTGTTACGAATCACGTAGTAACATATAACGAGTAAAGACTAGGCGACGTTCTAACAGGTTAAAGTACTATTATATACTCTTATAGTAATGACAGGTCGCTTAGGTTAGCTAAGCGACCTAAGGATTTCATTTATATATAATTATATAACTCGCTAGATAGAGCGACTAGTCTAGTAGTCTAGTAATTAAGAACGAAGGTTCTATATAAGACTAGTATATCTACTATTAGATAGAAGCTTTATACTTAACTTAGTTTACTTAGTTATTAATACCTTTTAGCTTTAACTACTCTATATAAGTAATAAGTTTATCTCTAAGTAAATACTCTATAATTTAGACCTCTAAATAAGTAACTAACCTATTAAAATAATATCTTTAGTTAGATAGATTAAGTTTTATTATACTTTAAGTACTAGCTTAGAAGTTTAGATTACTAAGATATCTACTAAACCTTTAACTCTATTAGCTAGTTCTACTAGAACTTAAGAGACTCTAATATCTTCTAATAATAATAAGAATCTTAAAGAGAATATTATAATAGAGAATACTAGAATAATTAATATTAAAGCTATAGAAACTCTTAGAGTTATACTTTCTAATAAATTCTATAAGAAATATAAGAAGCTTAAGAT
Source organism: Hymenoscyphus scutula (assembly GCA_001399465.1). Taxonomy (NCBI): domain Eukaryota; kingdom Fungi; phylum Ascomycota; class Leotiomycetes; order Helotiales; family Helotiaceae; genus Hymenoscyphus; species Hymenoscyphus scutula. Next base: position 16,479 of record LKTO01000605.1, read on the forward strand.
ATTTATACTTTAACTTAAACTCTACTTTAAGTTTAATAATAACTATTTTAAGAACTATAATAACTATAGTTATTAGACTACGTTCTACTCTAGAGAAGAAGCTATAAAGTAGATTAAGCTATATCTTAGAGACTATTTTACTAGCTCTAGTATAGATAGAAATATAGTAATTACTAGAACTATCTTTAGAAGTTTTAGTAGATTTATAGTATAAATATATAAAGTATTTAGAAATATTAATAAAATAGAAACTATTATTAGAAAATTACATCTTTATAAGTAGAGAAAGAGATTAGCTATAGTCTATACTATAGAATTTTAATATTATATAATAAAAGCTAAATAGAATATAAAGATACTTATAGACTAGTTTAATAAGAGACTTAAGAATAGTATTAAGAATAATATAGTTTATTTAGTAGTACTATCTACTTTTATTAATCTTATTAACCTAGCTATTTATATTAATAACTAGTTATATAAGTAATAATATAACTATAGATATTAGAAATAATATATCTAAACTCTATAGAAGTAGAATAGATCTTATAAGTAAGTAAATACTACTTAAATAAAACGCTTTTAGAAGAGAGAACTTTTCTAGAAAGAATATAACTATAGATAAGAGTAGAACTTATATTACTTATATAGCTAGTCTAGATATATATTAAATAAGTATACTTAAAAGAAATTAAAGAAACTCTAGAAAGAGAAGAAGAAATATAATAATACTAGTACTTAATAAATAATAGTATTCTTTAAAGAAACTAAACTTATAGATAAAGAGCTTAAAGTCTAAAGATATAGAATATAAGTAGAAGAAGTTAATACTACTCTATAGTAGTATTATAAGAACTATTTAAATATTAAGAAACTACTAGTATAGCTAGAATCTATAGAATTATTATCTAAATTCTTAGAATTATCTAACAGAGAATATTAGAATAATAAACTATAAATAGACGAAATATAGATCTTTATTAAATATTATAAATATAGAAATTAATAGATAGATCTAGAGAGAAATAAATCTAATTTATAGATACTTTATACTACTAAAGTTATAAAGTAACTATACTAGAAAAATTCTTAGTACTAAGTAATAAGAACTAATATATTATCTTTTAAAATATTAAGACTAGACTAGAAATAGTAGAATTAAAATACCTCTAAGTATCTTCTAATACTATCTACTTAGATAAGAGATAAGAGTTCTCTAGACTCTTAAATATTACTTATCTAGAACTAGAGATTAAAGATATATAGTTTCTAGTAGATATTTAAGTAGATACTATTAAATAGTAATAGATTAGTCTAGAAGAATTTACTAGAGTACTAAAATCTAACTTTTAAAAGTAAATTAACTCTAAGTATTAATAGAGAGCTAATTTATTAAGCTAAACTATACTAAGTAATCTATATAAGATATAATTAGACTATACTATAAGTAATATTAAATAGTAAGAAATAAGTTATAATTACTTAAGATAGAGAAGAGCTATATATTATCTCTAGAGATAAATAATTATTTTTTACTATAATAATTATAGAAAAGAAACTCTAAGTTCTTATAAACTCTATAGTAATAGATAACTTTCTTTCTCTAATAGCTTTAAAAAGACTAAATATCTCTATTTAGAGAATTAAGTAGCTCTACTAATTAGAAACTATTAATAGAATAGATATTACTTACTAGAATAGAATAATTAACTAATAAATTAATTTAATATTATTAAAATAGAACTATAGAAAGCTATTCTTATTATACTCTAGATTTAAGAATATAATCTAAATATTAACTAGAAGGCTTATATAATTACCTTTAGCTAATATAAATATATTAGAATAAAAAATTAACTATATAGCTAGAATAAAATTAGTACTATCTCTTCTATAGAGCTAGAACGTCTTACTAAGAGTTCTCTATAAGTTAGTAGAATAGCTAATAATAAAATATCTATATAGTATAAAGAATTTATAGAGTTATTTAAGAATCTAGAGAATATATATACTCTTCTAGACTACTAGCTATAGAATTATAAGATTAACTTAATAGAGAATTATAACCTTAGAAAGTAAAAGCTTTAACTATATAACTAGAGTAATCTAGACTTACTAGAGAATTATATCTAGAAAGAGATAAAGAAAGACTATATTTAGAAATCTAAATTATCTATATTCTTAAATATATTTATTATTAAGAGAAAGAATAATTTAAATAGATAAGTATATATTAATTATAGAGAATTAAATAATATAATAATTAAGAATATTTATCTATTACTAATAGACTAATACTTATAGAATAAGTTAGACTAAGTAAAGATATTTATAAAACTAGATTAATAAAATATCTATAGCTTTATTAGAATTAAGACTAGATATAAATAGAAGATACTCTTTATCTTACTATTAGAACTCTATAAGTATACTATTATATTATTTAGATTAACTAATATACTAGCTACTTATTAGAGATAAAATAATAGTATTCTAGAAGAACTATTAGAGAAAACTATTATTTACTACTTAGATAATATATTAATCTACTCTAAAAGAGTAGAAGAATATAAGAGATATATTTAAGAAGTTTTATAGTAGCTTACTAAAGTAGACTCTTAACTAAAACTTTTAAAATATAAGTTTATAGTAACTTATACTCTCTTTCTTAGAAATGTTTTTAGTCTAAAAAAAATAGAAATAGATCTAGTAAAAATCTAGACTATTATTAAATAAGTAACTCTAAGAAATATTAAAGATATATAGTACTTTCTTAGATTTACTAATTTCTACTAATATTATATAAGATGTTATATAGATACTATAAAACTAATATCTATTCTTACTAGAAAGTCTAAGAACTTCTTCTAGAATAAGATAGTAGAAGAAGTATTCTAGACTTTAAAGAAATAATTTATAGACGAATATATTCTATAGAACTATAACTTTAATAAAGTAAGTATAATTAAGATAGACGTCTTAGATATAGCTATAGATACTATATATTTATAACTAAATAAAGAAGAAAAACTTATACTTATAGTATACTTCTTAAAAACCTTTATTATAGCTTAGTAGAACTATAGTATCTATAATAAAGAATTAATAGCTATAGTACTAGCTTCTAAAGAATAGAGAATATCTCTCTAGAGAGTAATATATCTAGTAATAGTATCTACTAATTATCTAAATCTTAGAATACTTATAATAACTAAGAAACTTATTTCTAGACGTTTAGTAAGATAGTCTAAAACTTTAGCTAGGTTTAAATTAATTATTAAATATATTAGTACTATAAGTAATATATAAGCTAACGCTCTTAGCTAGAAACTAGACTATAAGAATAATAAAAAGTATAATAATACTATAATATTAAAATATAATAAAAAGAGAAACTTAGTTCTAATAAATTATAAGATTATATTTACTAAATATAATAAACTATAAGAACTCTAGACTATTAAGATTATAGAAGTATTTAATAAGAAATATATAATATAAGAGACTAACTACTTCTATAATATATACTCTCTAGAAGTAGTCTATTAGTTAGCGAATATAGATATAAGTAAAGAACTTATAATCTAGAAAGAGAAAGTCTTTATCTCTTTAATAATAGTAAGAGATTTTATTAAAGAATAGTATAAGCTACTAGCTTAATATAGTTTATTACTAAGCGAGCTATATTATTAAGTAAGCTACTTTCTTCTATTAAACCTCTTTAATATATAATTACTTAACTATAATATATTTAATTAACTAAATTACTTAGAATCTAATAAGTTATTTAGTTCTATAGACTCTTAACAAGTTTATATATTATAACTAGTCTTTCTATAAGTACTATATCGTTATCTAGAGAGCTATCTCTTCTTTTACCTACTCTCTTTAATATACTTATTACATCGAGTCTAATCTTCTATCTTTTAAGCTAATATATTCTATATATCCTCTATAATAAGTATATTCTCTTAATAGATTCGAGTCTTTTTAGCTCTCTAACGTTTACTAAGAGCTTTATTTATCTAGCGAAGAGTCTAGACTTTAGCTAATATCTCTATACTCTTAGCTAATATAGCTACTATCTTAAAAATTAGTATTAGTAAGCTTTCTTAATAGAGTATAATACGATTTTTAACTAGTATAGTCTATAAGAGAGCTTTAGTTAGATTATAAGAAGTCTAAGAGATCTATAGATTAGTATTTATAGAGAGGTCTATAGAAGGTATTAGAGTTTATAACCTAATATTAAGCTTAGAAATAACTATCTATAGATTAAAAGAGACTACCTTAGCTCTATAAAACCTAGCTTTAGTATTTTAAGTTATTATTAACTAATTATAAGCTATATAAAAGACTAAAAAGAACTTAATCTTTATAATATAGTTAATATAAGCCTTAATAAAGAGCTTAATTTAACGTCTATATATATACTTAAGAATACTAAAGTACTCTATATTAAGTAGCTAGATAAGATAAGATAAGTAAGAAGGTAGATAGAGAGTTATAATATTATTAGCTATATAGTACTCTTAAAATATAGCTGATTTATAACTCTTATATCTATTAAGAATAAGTATTTAATATAGACTCTTTATCTAAGTAGTAGTATACTTATTAAAGTATTATATCTATTTTAGATCTATCTTATTATTTATCTATCTATTACTTATAGGTTTAATAATCTAGTTAGCTAGAAGGCCTTCTTTAGTATACTAGCTAGAGAGATAATATTTCTCTTAGACTACTAAAAATAAAGAGATTTTCTCTTCTTTACTATTAATATAAATAATTACTATAGTCTATTCTTAATTATCTAGCTAAACTACCTTATCTCTACTATATCGATTAGTATATATAATAACTATAGCTAGGCTAATAATACTTATTATAAAGTCTATCTTATTAAAGTTATAGAAATTATAGTTCTAGATTCTATATTTTACTCTTATATTCTCTATAAGTCGAAACTATAAACTAATTTACTTAGAATCTTTATATAAGACTCTTTAAAAGTTATAAATATAATTAAAATATATCTTTAATTATAGTTAATATTATATAAATTAATATATCTAGAGCTTTCTAATATATCTCTCTTATCGCGATTTAAGTATATAATTCGCTATATCTTTAATACTAGTAAGCTAGAGTATAAATCCTTATATATATAAGTCTAGTATATATCGTATAATTACTTTCTCTTCTATCTTAGTTAGCTTATAATAATTAGTAGTAGTTTCGTTATAAGAGGTTTAGCTAGCTATTCGATAAGTAAGAGTTATTCTAGATATATTATAGAGATTAGTAGCTTTTCGAATACTTATTTTTTAGAATAATCGAACTACTTCTATAGCTAGAATAATCTAGGCTTCGCTAGTATAAATCTATATAATTTATTATAGAGAAATCGTATATCTTAGATAGTAGATATAGAAGTAGAGAAAAGTATCTCGCTTAATAATATAGTATTATAAATTATATATAACGTAGTTTACTACTAAGCGATATATATTACTAAGCGATATACTTTTCCTTACTCTACTTCTTATAAACTTTAAAACGTATTTTTTTAACTATTTATTATAGAAATTTAAACCTAAGAAGCGTGAATCATTCTAGCTATTAAGACTATTTAAACGTCTAAAAAGCTAAGTAAACACTTAATAGTAAAGATCTATAAGGTCTCTAAAGTAATACTTCGATATAGAATAGCTAGCTAAACCTATTACTCTAAAATTAAAGCTAATTATTATAAATTAAATAACTTAGAGAAGGATATAATTATTTAATATATACTTAATCTAGATTTAAGAGAATTTACGCTCTGTCTAACTAGTGTTAAAGATATAGTAAATCTCCTACTTAAATCTCGAGGAGTACTATATATTAGTAAGAACTAGATATATTAATTCATTTAATAACGACTAGAGTTAAAGACGCGTTTTAATCACGTTTACGACTTCTAAAGAGCCTTATATAAAGATCTAGAGCTTATTAGTATATAGTATTAACTAGTTGAGAATATATAGACGAAATATAGTATTATAGACTCTCTCTACTAATATTAACCTTTAGGTCTTATAGACTTCTTTCTTATAACCTAACTAATACTCTTTTATAGATAACATTAGTTAAGAATCAGATTATATATTATTAAGAAAGCTTACTAACCTCTATTTTCTAGACAGTAGTTATATTAGCTAAGGGTATAGAGCTGTTAGCTTATAAAATGACGTTATTATTAGCCGAAGTCTATACTCTTTATAAGGTAAATAAAGTACTAAGTAAACGCTAGAGAGCTAAAAAGACTCTAGTCTACTAAGAGGGAGCACTTACTATAGAGGATATATAGAATATATTAGCTTAGAAGGAAGTAGAGGAACAGGCTCGACGCGACAAGCGCTCTAAGAAGAGTAGGCAAAAGAAGAGGTAGCTGTCTAGACGATAATATAGTATCTATAGAAAGTCTAGTTATAATATATAAACTTGTTAAAAGGCTATAGATACTTCTAGTTTATTAGATTTAGATTTAGATTAATTAATATAATATATTATAATTATTTAATTTTACTCTTTAGATAGTAGAGTAGAGGAAAGTATATCGCTTAGTAATATATATCGCTTAGTAGTAAACTATATTATATATAATAAGTAAAGACTAGATAGCGCTTTAATAGATTAAGTATTATTATATACTCTTATAGTATTTATAGATTAGCTAGACTAGCTAAATAACCTAAGGATTTTATTAGTTATAAATTATATAATATAGATAAGAATTACTAGATAGCGCGACCGGTCTACTAGTCTAGTAGCGATAAGGCGACTAGGCTAGTAGGCTAGTATTATAAGAACGAAGGTTCTATATAAGACTAGTACGTCTACTACTAGATAGAAGCTTTATACTTAACTTAATATTATATTATTATTACTATCTTAATAGCTTTATAGTTAAGTAATAAGTTTATCTTAAAGTAAATATCTAGTCTATAATTAAATCTCTTTATAAGTAATAAACTCTAGTAATACTTAGTTACCTTAGTTAGTTAGTTTAAGAATTATTATACTTTAAGTATCTAAGCTTAGAAGTTTAAATTATAATATCTCTAAAGGCTACTCTTGTCGCTAGCTCTAGCGCTAGTACTATTAACACTCTAATCTATAGAACGCTCGCTATATTCTAGAAAGCTACTACTCTAGATAATAACGATAATAAGAGTATACTAGATATACTAGATCTATATAGAGTTAAAGCTCTTAAGATAATATAGATTAAGCTATCTAATATCTACTATAGTAAATAATAAGAGTTAGAATCGTTTCTACTTTAAATAGAAATCTATTTTAACTTTAATAAAGATAAGTTTAATAGTAACTATACTATATTATCTATCTTTACTATTTTATATCTTCGAGAGACCGCTCTTAAGTAGGCGTAGCTATATCTAGAGAACTTCTTTATATATAAGTCCTTAGCTAGAAGTATAGTAAATATCTAATTAATATTCTAATTATAGAATAGATTTAAAGTCGCTATATATTAAATGTTTAGAGATATTAATATAGTTAAGACTATAGTATATAAGCTACTTAACTTATACTAATCTAGATTAGTAATTAATTATATAATTAAATTCTAATACTATAGAAATAAGATAGAGTAAGATTCTCTTACTCTTATAGAACTATTCTATAGAGAACTTAATATTAAACTATATAAGGAAATAGCGCGATAAAATCTTAATTATAAAGACATCGCCGCTATAATTAAAGAAGTAATCTATCTAGATAACTATCTATAGAAATTTAAGAAAATAAATATCTATCTAGAGTATAAGAAATATAATAAGTAGAATCGACTAGACCGCTAGAACGATTAATAAGTAAACGCTATCTAGAGAGAACTTCTAGAAAGCTAGATCTCTTCTAGAAAGAATAAAACTAACGACGCGAGTAGAACCTCTACTTCTTATATAGTCTATCTAGCTATAAAGTAAGTAATTATTATAAGAAGACTAATTATTTAGAAAAGTATTAAGTTAATACTATAACTAGAAAGAAAGTAGCCTTACTTAAGAAGATTATACTATCTAATAAAGAGCTAGAAGCTCGCGGATATAGAATATAAGTAGAAAATAAGAATAACTCTATTCTTAAGTAATATTATAATAGATAATCTAAGTCTAAACACGCTCTACTACTATAACGAGATATAGAGATAGTAGAGTTATTATTAGAGTTATTATCTAAGTTAGTAGACTTATCTAATAAAGGATATAATTAGATTAATAAACCTTATCTAGACGAAATATAGGCCTTTATAGAATGTTTTATATATAGTAACTAATAGATAGACCTTAAAGGAAATAAATTAGACTTTTAGACCTCTTATATAACTAGAGGATAGAACCTAGTAGTACTAGGCTAATATCGAGTCTAATATAATAATCTAATAAGTATTATCTTTAGAAATCTCGAAAGTAACCTAGATACTATAGAAGGTAAGTCTAATATATAACCTATTAAAGATATATTCGAAATAGTAATAGTAGAATAGAGAGAAAGAGATTAACCTTTTAACTAACTATAAGTAAGTAAATATTAGACTCTAGAAGTTATATTAGAAGATATAATTATATAGAAATAATACTATCTAAGATCTATATTAGTATAGAAAACTAAGAGATAGTTTACTAGTAATAAGTCTAACTATAGTATAAATATAGAATAGTAAATAGTTTATAAAGTAGCTAATAGTAATTTAGACTAAGTAATACTCTACTCTTAGAGAAATAATTCTTAAGTAGTAGAAACTAATAAGAGAAACTATAGTTTTAAGGTCTAGTTTATTAGACCTAAAATCTATACTATCTTAGAAGATAGATAGTTAATAGTAACTATAAAAATTAGAGAAAAGAAACTCTAGGTTATAATTAATTTAGAAGTAATAGATAACTTTCTCTTTCTATTAGTACTTAAGAAGCTAAATGTCTCTATTACGAAAATAGAACTATACTAGCTAGATATAGTTAATAGAATAGATATAGTATATTAAAACGAAGTTATTAGTTAGTAAATAATTCTAATAAAACTTACTATTAAAGAATACTACTTAGATATATAATTTAATATTATTAAGATTAGACGCCGAGATATAATACTTAGTATACTATAGATTAGAGAATATAATCTAGATATCGACTAGAAAACTTAAAGAATAATTTTTAGCTAATACTACTATAAAGGTTTATACTAGTAACTATATAGCTAGAATAAAGTTAGCGCTATCTCTTTTAATAAGTCTAGATATCTCGCTAGAGGTTCTCTATAGGTTAGTAAGATAGCTAATAATAGAATATCTATATAGTATAGAGAATTTATAGAATTATTTAAGAACTCGAAGAACTTATAAGCTCTACTAGATTATCGTCTATAGAATTATAAGATTAAATTAATTAAGAGTTATAATCTTAAGAAATAGAAAATATAACTATATAGCTAGAAAAAGATATAATACTTTAAAAGCTATATCGTTAATAGTTTAAAGAAAGGTTATATTTAGAGATCTAAATTATCTATTCTATTAAATATACTAGTTATTAGTAAGAAGAATAACTCGATAGGTCGAGTCTATATTAACTACTAAGAAGTAAATAATATAATAACTAAGAACGCTTATCTACTACTAGAAGAATAATATCTACTAGATAGAATTAGCTCTATAAAGATATTTATAAAACTTAATTAACGAAATATATATATCTTAATTAGAATTAAAGTAGATAATAAGTAGAAAACTATATTTAGATTACTCTTAAGACTCTATAAGTATATAGTAATACTATTTAGATTAACTACTATACTAGTAATCTACTAAAGGTAGAATAATAATATTCTAGAAGGTCTTCTAGAGGTAATAGTTATTTATTATCTAGATAATATTCTAATCTATTTAGATAAGATAGAGAAATATAAGAGTTATATATAAGAAGTTATAAAAAGACTTACTATAGTAAACTCTTAACTTAAATTATTAAAATATAAGTTTAGAGTAACTTATATAAAGTTTCTAGACTAGATAATCTCTCTATAAGAGCTAATATATATTAAGTACTACTATTTAGTAAGGAATAGTATATAGCCTAGTACTTAATATATATTAGCTCTTATAGAAAGAATAGAAATCGACCTAGATAAAATTAGAGATATTATTAACTAGAAATTACTAAAGAAATATTAAAGATATTTAACGTTTCTAGAGATTCGCTAACTTCTACTATTAGTTTATAGTAGACTATACTAGAATATCTAAACTAATAATAAACCTTATATATAAAAGAGTATCTTTTATATAAGATAAAATTATAGAAATAGTCTTTTAGATAATAAAGAAACGCTTTACTAAGAAACTAGTTCTATATAGCTATAATCTAGAGAAACTAAGTACTATAGAAATAGACTTATTAGATATAGTAATAGATACTATATATCTTTAACTAGACGAAAAGAGAAAATTAATATCTATAGTCTACTACTTAAGAATATTAGATCTAGTATAGTAAAACTATACTATATATCTTTAACTAGACGAAAAGAGAAAATTAATATCTATAGTCTACTACTTAAGAATATTAGATCTAGTATAGTAAAACTATACTATATTTAAGAAGAAACTACTTACTATAGTCTTTACTTTAGAGTATTAGAAAATCTACCTCTAAGAAATAAAGTATTAGATAATAGTTCTTACTTATTATACTAATCTTTAAACCTTTACTACTACTAAGAAACTTATAAGTAAGTATCTTACTAGATAGTTAGACTCTATTATATTATAATATCGTTATATAATATATTATAGAAATAATAAACCTAAGAGTAGATACTCTTAGTTATAAACTAGACTATAAAAAAGCTAGAGAATATATAAAGCTAGTAATATTAAAAGAGCTATATAATAGAGACTTAGCTTTAATAGTTTATTAAATTATAGCTATATAAATAGTAGACCTATAGCTAGATATAATCTAGACTATATATAAAGGATAGAACTAATACTATAATAGAAAATTATAGATTCTAAAAGAATATATAAAGTAGTATATTAGCGAGTACTATTTAGTATCTACTTATAGATATTAAGAAATATAAAGAACTACTTAGTAAATAAAATAATACTACTTTATAGATTATCTACTAGCGATTATTAAGAAAGTAATAAAGAAGTATAATATCTATATCTAGAATAAGACTTCTCGCTAGCTACTATATAGATAGATAGATACTACTTCTATTCTATAGATATCTTAGAAATTAGTCTCTTAGAATTTTATTATTAAGCTACTAAAATCTAAGGACCTAATAATAAGAGTTAAATATAATTTAATTCTAGTTATTATAGAAAGACTTACTAAATATATAATACTAATACTATATATAGAGTTAAGTATAGTAGAATATCTAGTATTTATATACTTAAGAGATATAATCTTAAGATATAGAATATTAAAGAAAATACTCTTAGATAGAGATAAGCTCTTTACCTCGAGGTTCTAGACTACTCTTATAAAGTAGCTAGATATAAAAAGAAAGCTTTTAATAGCCTTTTACCTCTAGACTAATAGAGAGAACGAATATATAAATTAAGTAGTTAAAATATATCTTTATTATTATATAAACTACTAGTAGAATAACTAGATAGAACTATTACCTTTAGCTTAGTTTATATATAATAGCTTAACTATAGAAATAATACTTATATTACTATTCTATACTAACTTTAGATATAAATTACTAG
>LKTO01000606.1:0-28247 GCA_001399465.1 Hymenoscyphus scutula
ACCGCCTGGCTAATGCGATGAGAATTGTCTGCTCTAGCCATTTTTGAGTGTCGTGGTGTGGAGCAAAATCAGTGGATTTTTGGTGGGGTTTTGACTAGGGCTGGGCACGGACTAGGGATATCGGTTAACCATTCTGCCCGAATCGTGTATAAAGATGCCACTCACCTGCTAGTCCACCTAACAATATGCTTCAAGCGTTTGAAATCGAGCCCGGGATAGAAACGAGAATTGTAACCCTTCCCTATATTCCACTTGTCTGCCCGGGTGACCCTCGACTTATAGTTCCAGTATAAGTATAAGCCGATATTCATAGATGCTGTTCCGAAAGTGGTTTGGCAAACTGAGGCCACAATCATCCAAGACACAATCTTCGCGTAACCATCCATCGTTATTTTCGCTCTGGTATTCTGTTTGACGGGATTCGATAGAATGTACCAGAGGTACTCGAGGTTCCGGGCTCCAGGCAGGATGCTATGATATTCCTCCCTCCAAGAAAGCATCATATAGCATGAGGGATAGCACTCCCCTAAGAAAGTTGTCAGTTATTTCCTTTCTTTCCCCCAAGTTTCGAAGAGGCCGTGCAGGAATTGAATCACTCTTCTCCCAGCCATTGGTGTTTCGTCATCTGCCAACCTTATTCACGCTAATATCAGAAGCTACGGAGAGTGAGGTGTATTGGAGGGCGCTCTTCTTACTGTTCTGGATTTGAGACTTGTAATTCTCTTCCTTAATGATTGTCTAGTAGCATTAGCAGGGCATAGGGTTAGAGGATTGTCACGAGAACATAGGAGTGAAGCCGGATATTAACCGTAAAAGGAGCTAGCAGCTGCTCCAATCAGCTGATATTCCCTCACTTCAATATACTTCGGATTACATACTATGTTTGCTCTCAAGGAACAGGATGAATTGTGCCTACTTAACAGAATATTCTTCAGTTCCCGATTCGAGTATAGATTTGGGTAGAACCGTGTTGTTTTCATCGCTATAGGGAATTGAAGCTGATCGGGGATTGGCAAATATCATCTGAGGTTGGGTGATGAGTTGTGGTCAATTCTGTGGAGGTTGCCAGGCATAGCTTTGTGCTTGCTAGGTGAGTTGAAGATAGTTCCTTTCTCGTGAGAATTGGAAGAGCAGATCACCAGCAGTCGCCCTATGCAGGTGGGTGCTTCTTCGAGTCCGTTTTAAGTTGAGGAAGGTACGGCCGGCAATTTGAAATCTACTACCTATATCTGTCTGTCTCCCAGGTAGAGGAAATACTCTGACCTCTCCCTTTTCCCCAGAATGAAGACCTTGAACTACAGTGAGTCAAATTGCTGATAGTTGACTTCGAAGTCCTTTAATCTACCGTCTACCAAGAGTTTGCCAACCTTGGAAATCCGACGCTTTTCGCATTCTAGCTATATAATTCCCAACCCCCTCAAAAAGACCCTTCCGGTCGATTCAATGTTTGAAGATCAGTTTTATGGATCAAAGAACGATTCTGTTGCGCTGTTCTCGTCATTTTGAAGATAGCAAATACCCCTTAGCCCCTTGATTGTTCGAGCTTGGGCGTCTTTCGTCTCCAAGAACCTACTCAGGAAAGGAATCCAAGTATGAGCGTGTCTTGCAGGTCAAAGTTGCTTCATATTGGGCATTATTCTTGCGCAAAGAAATATTTTCAATTGGTAAATGGTCTTTGGGTAAATTCTGAGGAGTACAAGTGTTGATGGCTGGTCTTGATTTGAGATCGACGGCCTCGAAAACTTCCGTTGCTCTACCTTTGAAACCCCCTTTCCATTAAGAGTTGGTCGGTAGAAGGGCCTCCATTCTCGCTGCTGTTCGGACCTCGGAGCTATGTAAGGCAGATAGTTGAAAGGGCAGGAGTAATAGGTTCGGATAATTGCCTTTAACTTCTAATCGCCTTCAGGCTTTAGCTTTTTGGGATTTTTTCCCTCGGTTTATCTCTCCAATCGTCTTTTCGACTGCCTTTCCAGCCGGTAGATATGTTAAAAAGGTATCATAGCTATGTAGACAAGAACTAGTTAAATCGGAGGACTTGTGAGAAGACTCAAGATGTATAAAGTTTTCTTTCCCATTCTTAATCTTCCCAAGTCACTCTTGTCACTCTTCGGTTAACTGAATTAGCATGCAATGTTAGGTAGTTTTCATCAAGATTCCCGAGGTCCATTTGCTATAGGTAATGGGGTACCAAGTAGGTAGGCCACCGCGGATACCTATAGGCAAGGGCTCGCCCTCGCTCCTTCCCACCCACCACTTCCCACGAACAACACGCGTCCACCTTCTCGTCGCGGTCCTTTCTCTTCCCTTTCCTTTTTACAACCTCAACTCTCCACCTTTAATCCCAGTCCTCTTCAACCCGTCATCCTCCCCTCACCATCTGGCATCGTCCTGCAGAGGTACCGGGTGGTCCTTTAACTCCTCTCCGTCTTCTCCAAAGATCGATAGGATCTCATCTACCACATCCATTTTCCCGCCTCGTCTCGTCGCGTCGTTGAATACTCGTCGATCTATCAGGTATCTATACTCACCTTCCTTCATACCCATTCCTTCTATGCTCTCGTTCTTCATGCTGACTTCGCTCACCAAAGCAATGTCTTACCATTGGAGTGTCTACCGATACAAGTGCGCACTATGCAAAGAAGGTTTCGATACCAGACGGGAACGTGACCAGCACGATATTGCCCGCGGGCATAGGTACTGCCAGCACTGCGACAAGATTTGCAATTCGAATGAAGCCATTAGCCAGCACATCAGGGACAGTCACGCCTGGGAGTGCAACTTCTGTACCAGAGTCTGCAGTTCTCAAAAATCCCTTAACCAGCACACAGAAAAATCGCACTCCTACAAATGTAGACACTGCGACAGAGTTTGCAGTTCTAAAGAGGCCATCGAACAGCACAAGAGAGCCACCCACCAATCGCTAGTCAAAAAAGCAGCTCGAAGCGATCCTGCCGTAGCTACCATGACAAAGGCGGTTCAGTCGACTATCCACACCGCTGTCCAGACTGCTGTCGAAACTGTTGTACGAGATAATGCAGCTGATGTACATCAAAATATGGTGGTTGTTTGCAGCACTGTATTCTGCGGCGGCAAGTTCACGAGTGTCGAAGCCCGGGATCTTCACGTCATGAAGCAACATCACCATACATGCCCAACATGCCTGAAAGTATTTGCAATGTCCGGTTTACTTCTCGCACACATCACCACAGATCACCAATTTCGATGCACTTCTTCCAAATGTGGTGCCGTCTTCGCCACTTTAGGAGAGCTCGATTCGCATTCAGCCAAGAATCACAACAAGAAATGCGATAAGTGCCGAGAGACATTTCAGGATTTTGAAGCATTTCTTACGCATAGGGATTCGACCCATCAGTATCGATGCTCTCGAGAAGGATGCCGAGCCATTTTCTCGTGTTCAGGAGATCTTGAGGACCATTTGTCAAGCACAAGTCATGTTCTCGCTTGTAACAAATGTAGATCTCGTTTCTCGTCTACTGAAAGACTTCTCAAACATATGAACGACACTCATATATTTCGGTGCGATCATGAAGAATGCAGTGTACTATTTGACACCAAAGAAGAGCGTGCTCTACATTCACGCACAAGTCACCGTTACAATTGTGACAAGTGCATGCATTTCTCCCCGAGTATTGAAAGCCTCCTCGAACATAGGGACTTGAATCATCAATTTCGATGTACCGCAAGCGGCTGCAATGCTCATTTTTGTACGAAGGAAGCCATGGATCTGCATGCTCTCAGCCATCAATACACTTGCGTCAAATGTGACAAACTATTTCCTAGTCCCGACCTCTATCTTGCACACCACACTTCCACGCACGCGCTTCGATGCAACAAGTCAAACTGTGGGGCTCTGTTTGAATCCGAGGAGAGCTTGAAAATCCACTTGGAAAATCACGAGAGCCTCTTGAATTTGATAGCAATGCGGTCACAGAAAACACCTAGCACTGGCATTTCCTTCAATAATGCTGGTGAGAATACCACTTCTTCCAGATCAGGTTTTGGGTAAGTCCAAAATCTCTCTTCTTCACATGTATTTCACTAAATGAGCTGCTAGGAAATCTTCAACGCCTTTACCTGCAATTGCAGTAACGAGTTCAGTACCTACCATCAATGATCAGGTTGTCTTATTCAAGAATATGTTAATGGAATTGGCGGGTAATAGCTTCTCATCTGCTGCACGAGCACCCAACTATGTTTCAACCGCATCCAAATCCTCTGTCACTCCTGCTTCTACAAAGATGTCTGATTCAATCGATGCATTGGATATTTTGGCGGCGGGCCTCGAAAAGTTCAGCCTTGACGGCAACCGTCAATCCGGTACCATGGCATCAGGACGAGAGAACGGCAATCCAAACTCTTGGTCTCTTGCCATTTGAGGCGGTCATGGCCATGCAAATGAAGGAATTTTGGGAAATGACTTGTAAGTGTGGAATTGTCTGAAGTTATCTTGATTGTTGTTTATAGAGGGGGTTTCGTACGGCGTTTCATCAAAATTTGCTGAGAGTATCGTGGTGTCGTGCCATGAGCTGTCAGCCAGGGGTTATTTTTCTGAAATGTTTTCATGTTGATATGAGAACTTTTTCCATGGCCTTTGCCATATGTAGCTATGAAAAATGGGATGTGAGGGCGAAATGAAGTGAATAATGCAATGAGGGCAGCGTAAAATGTATGAAAATAGAGGATGAAAATTCAAATTGAATGATTTACTAATACCGGGACCGTTGAATTGGTTTTGTGGTTTGTGTCAAGTAGAATAAATTTACGACTTGAGTTCCGAGAGTGAAAAAAACGAAAGTGTTTTTATTGTTTCCTACTTTCCCATTTTTATACCCTTACCATTCTTTCTAATTTCCAGTATAAAATTTAGTTATGTTTTTCCTTTTTTTTATTTAATTAAATGTAGGTTGGAAGATATTAACCCTATAGCTTACTAGTCTCGCTAGTAGAAGGTAAGTGTTACGAGGACTCTGTGGGATATTTAGATAGAGGAGGAGAGTTAACTCGATTCCGGGTTTGATTCTGATTCTGGAGCTTAAGGCTGGAGGTATTGTAAGTTTGATGTTTGGATTTGATTTCGAAAGGGATGTGTAGGGATGGGATGGGAAATTTGAAGGGGTTTGATTGTGGAAGGCTTGGGTGGGGTTTTGGGAGGGGTTAAAAAAGGGAGGGTTTAATATGGGGGTGTGATGCTGTAAGCCTGTGGCCTGTGAAGCCTGTAACATGGAATACTGTGGAGGAAATTAGAGTGGGGTTAGGAGGGTTTGGGGTGGGTGGGTTATGCTGATGGTGCTGGTGACGAGGGGCGCTGGTAAGTTGGAGAATTTAAGTCGTGCAGAAATATAGGTAAGAATATGGAAAGATGAAAGTCTGTTTTCTGAGTTGTGGTGTTGTGTTGTGAGAAATGGGGAGTGAGGGGTAAAATGGGAGGGTAAAGGCGGCGGTGAGGAGTGGGGGAGGTAATGGAATTTGTGTATTCTTTTTTTCTCATTATAAGGTATTTTACCTTTAAAACTACTATACCTCTAGAAATTTGAATCTCTATAAAGTAATTTATAGTATTTAACTTCCGTTTACTATATTCCGAAAAAGAATACTCGAGATGTCTCGCCTACGCTATAGGTACTAATTCGAACTTGAACAGCCACGGAGAATGCATGAAATTATAGAGAACAGTTTTAAACTGATTCCTCTACAAGTTTATAGACTGTCTAGTATTTTAATTACGTGGTTGTTGTGTTACTCTGTATAACATTTCTGTGATTCGAATAGGAAAGAGAGCCGCTTTTATACTGTTGCTGCCCAACTTTGCTTTTTGCAGTGACGTGGAATCCATCGTTGTCTTTCGAGTATCCATCCTTTAACAATCCCACAACACCAGGACGAATTGAAATTCATCTCATCATTGACTAGAAAAGTACAGCAATATTTTCATCCATCAGATGCCATTTGTTGAGCAACCCACCATGTGAAATCTATCGCAATCCTTTCTCCGGAGTCCCTCGGCATATGGGCTTCTTACCATGTATCAGCATAACCACGTATCCTCGTTGAAACCAACGCAAATTCATGCATCACAGCGCTACCACACCGACGAGAACCAGCCACTGGGCAAGTGCCATGGTGTTCTCATCGCGTCCATCGCATTCATCTCGTGTCGCATCAGTACCGGTGCTAGCAAAGTTTGGTTTGGGAGTCCTGCCATTTGCGTGTCTTTGCAGCCACCGGGATCCTCCAAGCTTGTGGAATACTTGTACTGCTGGCAGCTAGTCCCCTCTTTCGTCATTCGTTTGCTTTGCTGTTCTTTTTCTTCTATTCGCTATCCTTGAGAAGTAGGGCTTCTAGGGAATGACCTTGTCTGGTACAATTGTGTTTACACCGCTGGATTGGTTCGCTCTGTTCTGATTGTGTTATTACTTTTGTTTTGTTGATATAGATTATTACCATTCCTTTATATTTTCGTTTGTTAATATCCCGTTTTTCATTTACATTCTACGAGGAAGCTGGATATACTCACAAGTTATACCTGTTACGTTATTGAGACTTTGGAGAAGAGAGAGTTTGTATACTACCAGATAGTGTAACATTTAGGAATCCCCTCGAGCGAAGATGGCGGGCCAAATTTCCGTCGCGGACCTGGTGGTTCAGATGCACGATAATATGGACTCGATCAATAAATGCGTACAATCACTTTCCGATACCTCAGCACACGATGCGGAAATGGAACGATTGGTGACGGAGCGGGAGGCGAAGATTCAGGAGATGAATACGAACCACGAGAATAATACGAAGGAATTGGCGGCACAACGAGAGAAGGAACGCCTCGAGGTGGAGGAGAGGATCAGGAAAGAGGAGGAAGAAATAATGGAGAGACGTAGGAAAGAAGATGAGGAACGTAGGTTGAGGATACAGGCAGAAGAGGAGACTCGAACCCGACTCAAGAAAGACGTTGACGATCTAATGAAGAATGAATTGGCACAGAGTCAAGAGAAGTTGCATCAGCAAGTTGAGGAACAGATGGAGCAAATGGAGGATGAGATGGAGAGGCGAGTCGAGGAGGGCAAGAAGAAACTGACGGATTTAGATGAGAAGAGAAGGGTTCGTATATTACCATTCCTCCCTCTTGTGATACTGCTAATTAAAATACAAGGCCATCAACGCCCAAATCGAATTGGCGCTTAATAAACCCACTGTCCTCCCCGTTATCCAATATCGAAGTAGGGCAAAGACGCGTGGTTCTGCGAGAGCTTCCCCCATCACCCCGAACTTTGCGCATCGTCCAGCCATGCCAACAAATGGGGCGAGTTCAAGCTCCAATGGCGATGGGAGCATTCCGAGAGCAATGAATGGGATTGAAACAAATGGAACTAGTACGAATGGTGCAAATGGGACAAAACTAGATAGCCCAGAAGTGAGTGCGGCTGCACCCAAGGTGCAAGATGATGCTGAACCTGTACCAACAGCTCGATCTGTGAAGGAGGACGAGGATTCTTCCCCTGTTGCGAAACCCGAGGTGGAATCCGCGCCAAAGGAAAATGAGGAGTCGCTAGGGGAGAGGGATTTGGATGTTGGCGATGATTTGGACAAGGTGGGACTCGAGGAAGCACAAAATTTATTGCTCTCGAAGTCTGTGTCTTCAACAGCCGAGACTAAGCAGGAGGAGGAGGAACATGCGCCGGAGAAAGAAATTGAATCAAAAGAGACCAGCTCCCCATCTGCAGAGACGGACAACACACCACTTGACGCAGAGAGGGTCATTGAGAAAGAGAATGAGCCTGAGATAGATATGACGGCGGAGGGATTGGATTTCCTAGCGGATGAGGGAGATGTGCTTGTGAAAGACAAGTCGGCCCTGCATGATTCCACAGTACCCCAATCAGAAACCCATCTTGTTGAAGAATTTGAGAACGGCGAGACTGATGAGACAAAGAACACCACGGAAGATACTATCAAGGAACCAACGCACCAAGACACAGAACCTAAATTTCTGGAAAAGATGTCGGAAAAGGGGGATGGTGAAGAGACAACCGAACATTTTATCGAGGATCCAATAACTGAAGAGATTTCAGTTCAGCATGACAACAAGCAAGAAGAAAATGCCGATAAAAGCCTGTCTAGAGAACAGGACGAGAAAGTTGAACACGATGGCATAGAAACCCTCTCCTCAGATATCACTCCGGAAGACGACCTTCACTCGGACGCAGCAATCGCAAGTGACCCCCAATCCGAGATCGAGAAGGCCTCTGGAACAATACCTACCGACCATAATTCTTCGAAGCAGGTAGAGGACCAAGATCGCTCCCTTTCCGGCGATGAACCCAACGAGGCATCAGAGCTTGTTCCAACGTCACTTGACTCTACCCATGAAGTCCCCAAAGAACACACCCCAGAATTAGAAAGCAACCAATCCGCGACAGTACAAGAATCTTCTACCCTACCCGAGGAAGACAACACTCCATCGACACACCTCAACCACAACGAAGCAACCATCATCGATGAGAAAGAACCAGAGAACTCCGTGGAAACTTCAGCTCAAGATGAAGAATCTATAACAATCAAATCTCTCGATATCAATGAGCCCACCCCTTCCACAACCGAGGAAAACGAGCATGTGGCTTTGAAATCCCTAGATGTTGAAGAGGAACCAGCTCCAGCCAAGTTGGATGATGACCTTGACGATGAAGAAATTTCCGCTGACTGGATGCCGAGAAATTTGGACGAGTTACCAGTCAATAAGGAGGTTGTTGTGAACACACCTCAGGAAACTGCGTCCCCTATTCATGTGGAAGAAGCATCTAGCGGGGTTTTGGAAGGGGGTGATGGGGACGTGGTATCCAAGGAGGATAAACCTGAATCCGAACCAGAATCTGAGATTGAGGTTAAGAATCTTGATATTGCATCTGATGCTGGGCTTGTTGATCAACAAGAAGAGGAGAGCACCAAGGATGAAGAGGAGGAGGCTGAGATTGAAATTAAGAATCTTGACGCTTTACCTGAACCTACGGACAGTTCAAAGAATGATGAGTCGGAACCCCCAATCGAAATCAGGAATCTTGATGCTCTGCCTGGAACCGAAGGGGATGAGGAAGAGGCTGAAATTGCAATCAAGAATATTGACGTCTTATCTGAACACATTGATAGTTCTAAGGATGCAGAATCGGAACTTGAGATTGAAATCAAGAATCTTGATGATGTCTCCGGACCTATTGATAGTTCTCTGGAGGTCGAAAAGGGGAGCTTCAAGGAAGTTCTCTCGGAACCTGAGGTTGAAGAAAAAAATCTTGATGCTGTACCGGCTCAAATTGAAATCTCTGATTCCAACCAGGAGTCTGAAAACGAAGAGCTAGAATCTGAGTTCAGAATCAAGAATCTCGATGTTCAGCCTGGACAAGAGGATCTCAAGGACGAAGAGTCGGAGGCCGAGATTGAAGTTAAGAATCTCGACATTCTACCTGCACCCATGGAAAGTTCTGATCATGAAGAGACCAAGGACGACGAGTCCGAAGTTGAGATTGAAATCAAGAATCTCGATGACGTCGCTGAAGCTGCCCAGACGACTTCACAGCAATATGAAGAGAAAGAATCCAGAGACGAAGAGCCGGAGTTCGAGATTCAGCCGCGTGTTCTTGATGCTACATCTGAGGCAATTGTTGATTCCCACCACGACAAGAAGGAATCTGAAGGGCCAGAAACTGAGGAGCCAGAAGCTAAGATTGAAATAACAGATCTTGACGCTTCACCTGAAAGTTCTCACCAGGTCGATGAACAAGAGTCGAAGGATGAATCAGAGACCGAAACCGAAGCCAGCGTCCTACCGGGACATATCAAAACCCTCCCTGATTTCGAAGAAAGGGAGCCAAAGGATGAGGAGCAAGATTTGGAAGTTCAACCCCGCGATCTTGATGAAGTTTCCCCGCATCATGAGAGTGTAACTCAAGAGGAGGTAGAAGTAGAAATAGAGCCTAAGGTTCTAGATAACTCTGCCCATGAAGACCCAGTGTCCGAGATACAGGCAAAGAACCTTGGTTTGGATACTGAGCCCCCCCATACCGAGGATTCTGAGGAAGAAATACCACCACGAAATCTCGACGAGCTAACTCTGCATTCCGAATTTGCAAATCAAGACGAGCCTATGATAGACACAAAGCCCAAGGATCCGGATAACCACCTAGATCAGCCGGCTGTGGACGAAGACCCTGTGTTTGAGGGCCCATCAAAGAGCTCTACTTTGGAAGCTCAATCTTCTCATCATGATGATTCCGAGGCAGAGATACAGCCGAAAAATCTTGATGAGCTCTCTTTGCATCCCAACAGCGATAAGCCGGAGGAGGATATACAGCCCAAGGATCTAGATCAACTCGACGACTCGGCTGCTGACGTCCAAACAAAGAATCTCGACTTAGAAGACGACGGCTCCTCTCAAAACGCGGTTGATATACAACCAAGAAATCTCGACGAGATCCACCTGCATTCTGAAAACGAAGACGGGGTAGACATGCAGCCCAAAGATCTGGACAGTCTCCCGGAAAATACCTCTGTTCACGAAGATTCAATAACCGAAAGCCAGCCAAAAGATCTGGATAGTCTCCAGGAACCTCCATCTGATCACGAAGACCAAGTTCAGTCAAAAAGTCTCGATTTGAGTAATGAATCCGAGGTGGAGATACAACCACGAAACCTTGATGAACTTCCAGTACATGTCGACTCCACTGAGGCCAATGAAGATGATATTGAAATAGAACCTCAAAGCGTCGATATAGAAACTACAAATGTCGAAACCGGACCCTCTAATTCCGAGGAGACCGAGGTTGAGACGCAGCACGGAGAGAATGATGCCGAAATCATGCCTAGGGATCCAGATGCGGATACCCAAGAATTGGCAACTGAGAGCTCTTTTCCCGAAGCCACGGAGGAAGGTTTACAAGTGAAAAATCTTGACGAACTTCCAACACAATCTACCTCTTCCGACCATATAGTCCACGAAGTTGAGATAATGCCTAATGCGGAAACTGAACCCCTTCTAACTCCTGAACAGACGAAAAGCGAAGAGTCGGAGCACGAACTTTCTGAAATCCAGCCAACAAGCGACGATGTAGCTTCCAAGTCTGAGCATGAGGAAATGGGTTCAGAAATACAAGCCAGAAATCTGGATGTAACATCCGGGTCTGTATCTGACGACGAGAGAGAGGTCGAAACTCAGCCCAATAAACCTTATGAACTCCCAGAACATTCCGAAAGCCCCGATCAACTCGTCGTGGAACCTGGAGAGGACGCAGAACCAGAAGCGGAAATACAGTTGAAAAATCTCGATGAGCCGGAATCTACCCCAGAAGAGTCAAAAGACACACCCGAGAATGGAAGCGTCAGTGAAATTCCCGGTCTTCCAAGCAGCACAACTGCCACAGGCGAAGCACATCCTCAGCATGATGGGCCCGCCCCAGATGCACATGATTTGAAGGAAGAAGAACCAATGGACGAACCTGAGCGTGTGAATCATTACGACTTTTCAAAGGAGGATTTTTCAGAGGAGGAAGGTGATCATGACCTAGCAAGGGGGGAAACGGAAGAAGAGAATGTGGCAGTAGATCATCCAAAGGAGGAGGAAATTAATATAACACAAGAGCCCATAACAGCACCCCTCGTCGAAGACTCAGAAATCCAAAAAACTTCGAGTCTTGACGAGCAAGAAAACCACAATGAGGAGCATCAAGCAGAAGTCGATGCTACTTCAGAAACCGTTCCAGCCCATGCAGACCACAATATATCCGAAACTTCAGTGAACATTAAGGAAGTACACTCAGAAGACGAGGAGCACGAAGAATCGCCAGTGTTGGAAAGGTTGCCAGAGGAAGCCGATGAATCCGTCGAACCCCCAAAGGAGCATCAAGACCCTGATAATGAGAGTGCCAAATCCGAAACGCTGGAAAATATTGTTGATGATAAATCAGACAACCATGAGCATGCAACATCTCCCACAGAACACGAGGATGCACATTCCCAATCTGGGAACGATATAGAAGGCAACGACTCTCCCCGGGACCTTGGCCTAGATACAGACGCCCCTTTCAAGGAGGAACAACCCATTAAAGCAGCATCTCCGACCCGAGACGAAAGTAACTCTCGAGATCTGCCAGAAGATGAAGACTCCAGAGCCGCTTCTCCTACAGGCAAACATTCAATGAATAGTGTCGGGTCGTTGACTGAGAAGGATCTCTTTGCAATGATGTCGGGCTCTTATAGAAAGTCAGCCATACCAGAAGACGAGGCCTCCAAACAAGACCACGAGGAAGCTGTCCCCGAGCCAAATGATCTTGATCAGGGTAGCAAGGAAATTGATGACACTGTCGAGGAAATCGAAAATGTGCCATCTTACAACAGATCTGTTCCAGCAGAACAGACAGAGGGAGATGACATGGAGGACGATGTTACCTCTGTAAAGGAAGACTCGAGAGAAGTTGGGGATGACGACTCATTTGAACCAAAGAACCTCGATGAACAAATTGCTACCACAAATGACGATCATGTTGCCGCAAAAAAGGCAGCTCCAGCCGCCCCAGAAGACATCGAAGATGAAGAGTCCATTGAGCCAAGTGACCTTGACCAAACTGTTGATCCAGCAAGTCATGATAATCCTTCGGGTTTAGATGCGAAGGAGGATCGTTCGTTGGATGACGAGAGCTCAACAAATGATATTATCTCCGAGAAGATCGATGGTGCCAAAGAATTAACTCATGACACATCGGTATCGGAGATGGTAGCTGGTATTGCTTCAAATACAGGAGACGCCCAAAACGACTTCCCGGAAGACAAGGCTGAAATAGGGGATGCATCAAATGCGGAAGTCAACGAAGTTGAGGACCACACAAAGCCAATGGAATCTCCTGTCGAAGCGTCATCTGACTCGGAAGATGCCAAAGATCAAGAGGCGTTGTCTGGGGAAGTGGAGTCCGATACTCAAGAAACAGAAAGCTCCCATTATTTGCCAGAACCAATGAACTTGGATACTCCCGAGTCTGATACACCGGTTCGCGCTGCTTCAATTTCCGTCGAAGAGCCAAATGATGAGGCTGAAGTGACAGTCAAAGATATCAGTGTGGTACCAGAGGCTGTACATTCCCATAGTGCCTCCTTGACAGACGTCGAGGACGATCAGATTTCAAACGATGAGAAGACGAGAGGAGAGCCAACTTTAGCCAATGATTTAGACCGTCCGGTTGAGCCAAAGGTTCTTGATCCGCTGGTCAAAGATACCGAAGAGATTACGCCGTTGAACAATGAGATGAAATCCCAAGCGACAATCGAATCTGAGAGTCCTGCTATCCCCTCGACGCATGCTGAGAACGAAGATACAGCTCACAATGAAAGCGAGCACGAGCTACCAGTGTCAAAGGAATTAGATCACCTGGAAGAAGCTGAATCACTGAAACATGAATCGGAAACCTCAAATATAATCGAATCTACCAATCCGATCATACTCAGGGCAAATATCGAGCAAGGCAACACCGGTTACGACGACATTGATTCAGATTACCAAATTTCGAAAGACGCCGATACACCGTTCGAACCAAAAGATCTCGACCAAGCTATGGCGTCTAAGGAAATAGACGACGAAGTGAAAACTCAAGAACCAACAACAGAGCTCAATGTTGAACTTGAACCCAAGAACCTTGACTTGGAGTTGACTGATTCGCCTGATGCCAAGGATACTATCTCACCTGGTATCGAATCCCAGGACGAGAACGTTTCAAGTCCACGCGAGCTTGACGCTGTAGCAGATTCGGAAGAGATGGCCGAGGAGCCATCTGCTCAAGATGAATCCCATGATGAAGCGGCATCTCCCAACCTGTCTGCAAAGGACCTCGATATTTTGACTGAGCCAAATGAACCTGAGAAATCGATGGAAATCATGGACGACCACTTGGCAACCGAAAATTCAACTAGTGAGATCGACCCCACTGAGGCAACCCCCAAAGATCTCGACGTCTCAACAGAGCCAGTTGATTTAGGTGAAAATACACTTTCTCAAGAACCAGCCGTAAATTCGGACGATATCGAGGAAAGTCAGTTAACAGCTCTTGAGGAAAACCTAGTCTCCGAGGCCGTTTCAAAGAATGCGGATCAATCCGATTCAGCGTCACCTCTTCCTACCACAATTCCAGTCGAGTCAGAGCCTGTATCTGAAAGCGACGAGGAAAGTCTGTCCGGGAGTGAAGCTCCAAGTGTAGAAACTGATCGTTTCAATGCCCTTTTGGAGGGCCACCAAGATGATAAATATTTGGAAAAAGAACCCGAGAAGGACAATAGGTCAGAAAGCGAATATGAAGACAACATGGAGGCACCGGCCCTGGAAGATACTGCTAGTAGTTACCATAACGATACAGCAACTTGGGTTGCAGCAAATCGGGAGGAAGAGCATGTTCCACACAAGGATATCTTGGAGAGTGATGTCGAAGAACTTCAGAAAACAGGAGCTAGTGATGCTCACGATTTCGAACTTGAATCAAGCCAAATTGCCATTCCACTGCCACTAGACGAGACCCTTCACGACCCTACCTTCCAAGGATCGAATGGTGAGTTTGAATCAAAAACAGCCACGCCAACAAGAGAAACTTCCTTGGAACGGCCAGTTACTCCCGAGGAACACATTGGAAGAGGACTAGAGTTTGAGTCGGAGTCACCACACACAGTTGGTGATGTTGACGATCTTTTTGACGATGAAGGTTCGGAAGACGATTTTCCTATACGGGATGAAGTAGAATTTGCCCATAATGGACACAAACCTCTTTCTGATGCATACAATATGGAACCAGCAGGCGGAATCGACGAGTATGAAGGTCCTTTTGAGTCTCATGCGGCGCCAGACCCCAACCTTTTTGCGAACTTGGTCAATACCATCCGGCCAGAAATTGCCCTCGTGAGACAGATGAGTGATATTCCAGAAAGCCCAGAGAACCATCTCGATGATCCGGACTACCTTGGCAATGCGTATCAACCTTCTGAAGACCAAATAGCCGAAGACTACGATGATGAGCACGATCAATTCGACCAAGGCCACTATTCCCAGCATGAAGACAACTATCTTCGCACAAGAAGCCACACGGCAGACACAGATACAGTCCCATCATTCGAAACATACGCTCACTCAGACGAAGAAGATTCGCCACCTGGAACTCCAATTGACGAAATCGCGAATGTAGCTCAAGAAGCACTTCTGAATGAGCATCTCATCTCCTCTTCCTGGCCTGTTCGACAGAGTGTTGAGTCTCAAGAATCCGAACAAGATTTTAAACCTCAAGCCTCACCCATGCAAGCTGAATTTGATCCCTTCAATCCCTCCCAATATGGAGCATATATTACGCCCAAGGCAAGCCGAACAGACTTGGTTGCTCAGAAAAGCCCAGACAGTATCTCCGAGAAAATTGCTTCAACAGAAACCATGCACAGTCGTCCGCAGTCTCTTACAGCTGCTCAAGTACAGCAATTCGAGGATGATATGTCCAAGTTTCGTCCAAAATCTCTAGACGCGTCCGATTCCTCGCCATTTAACAGCTCACCATTCAGTAGCAACAATCCCTACGCCCGCCCTGGTTCTCGACTATCTGTGGATGCAACACCGCCTATGCGAAATGCCTCCCGCCTGTCAATTGATTCAACTCGCAATCGAGGAACTTCATCACCAACACCACCTCCTCGATCAATTTCTCGATTATCGATCGATGGTCTACCAAACAATAACGAAGTTACCCTCACCCCACCACCAAAATCTCCTCGTCGATCAACAGCAAGTTCTTCCTCTTCCCCAATGTCGATATTCCAGAAAACTCGCTCCCTATTTGAATCATCCAACAGCACCCCACTACTTCCAAGCATCGGTCTCTTTCGCGGTGGAACCTCCCCGAAACCACAAGCTTCCCCAGCAGGAATAAACCGCGATAGACCAGGCTCAATATACCACGACATTCTTCCACCCGCAATCTCACCAAAGCCCTTGCGCCTCAAGTATCAAGAATACGACGAAGAAGAAGATAGCGTCCTAGTTCCAAGATCACTAGATCCCATTCCCAAACCTCCCTCCCCAACCTTCACCCACGGCTCGCGACCAACCAGTCTCCGCTCCCGAACCAGCAACGAAGATACCAATAATCAATTCTACGACAACCCCGACTCGAATAACCCCTACGATGGAGCTGGATACGGAGGGAGTCCTTCAAGGGGATTAGAAAGCAGTGTTCACAACCCCAAACGCAGAGAGAACACTCCATTATTAAATAGAAGAGAAGACGACGATGAGGATGGATATGGACTTAGATACTAGCCATCCGCTCCTCTACCCCCTCCTTTGATCGTCCCGACCCTGATTGTGCGGAACATTGTGATCGAGAAGCCGGCTGTTTTGAAGGAGGGGGTCGTGTTTCGTGGTGGGAATGAGGATTTCAAGGTTGCGTGGCTTTGGGTTGAGGGGTGGAGGGCTAGAGTTAGGGGTGCGGGGGATGTGGTGGAGAGGGCGAGGAGTGGGATTTATGAGGAGGGTTATGGGTCTGGTTCTGGGTCTGGTTCTGGGTTGAGGGGTGTGAAGAGGCGGTTGTGATATTTTGAGTAGTACGAGTAATGATGGCGAGTTTGAATGTGGTTATTCTTGTAAAAAGTTTGTTTAGTTTACTGGTAATTATTTGGTTTACTCGCGTCTCTAATTACTAGCTTATCCACAAAATCTATGTCCCGATCACCCCTGAGATACTTATGGCTTCCCAATGGGTTACTTGTGAGATACAATGTCATGCGATAGGTGTTCCAGGATTTCGTTATTTCTACCTCGTCATTCGCCCCAACGGCTCCCGAAAATACCAGAAGACCTATTTTCATCAAAGTGACAAGGAATTATATGACAGATGGTCTAGATAGTTATCTATTGAGAACAGCTCAATGGACCTTGCTTTGTCGCTATTGATACAAATTGGTTGGACACAGCCAGTAACAGGAATCTACTAAAACAAAATCTACATACAGCCGTAATACGGAAATGAAAGGAACCTCTTGATATTCAAAGTGACATTGGGATTTTAAGCACCACATTTGCCAGCCAAGCAGGTAAGTTCTCCGTCACAATCGTTCTCTGTTTTGCAAGAAGCACCTAATATAATTAGCCAAAATTTCTTTCAACTCAACAAAAACAAGGAAACTTACCTGCACAGTGTCCAGTCCACTCACAAGCACCGGTAGTAGGCTCCTCGGTAGGCTCCTCGGTGGGTTCCTCAGTTGGTTCCTCAGTTGGTTCCTCGGTAGGTTCTTCGGTTGGCTCCTCAGTCGGCTCCTCAGTTGGTTCTGAAGTGAGCTCTGTAGTGGAATCCGGGATTGAAGCCTTACTGGTAGAACTAGGAGCAACAGATTTGGCAGTAATCAAAGTAGTTGGAGGACCAGAAGCTTTAGATCCCTTGGCGGTAGTTACAGATGGAGTCGATACAGCAGATACCGCAGCAGCTCCTCCACCACCTCCAATTCTCTTAACGAGTGTGTCACCGAGGGACTTGATGCTGGATGAGAACTCGTCAACACTTGCGGCGTTCCATTTTGCATTCTTGCCTGGGACTGCATCATCTCCAGCAAAAGCGATGTAAAGAATATCGGTTTGGTCGTGTCCAGCGTTTCCGTTGACGGATTTTCCGAAGCAGAGGGTGGCCATGGAGATTGATGCTTCGCCAATAACGGCTTTTGGTCCGTCATCTCCGTTTTCATCACCCCAGACACCGTAGAACTGGGATTTTGTTAGCACCTGGACAGCTCTTCGGAAAGCGATAAATCAACATACCATCTTGTCTCCACAGACAACTGCCATGAGACTGAGAGGCTTTATGTTGTTCTTTTTGGGGTCGTAGTTCTTGAAACCAGCCTTGGAGCCAACATTCCCGAACACGACATAGGGGTGTACAAATGCGTTCAGGTCCTTGACTCCTTGACCATAACCTTGGAGGGTGTCCATGAATGATGTTTGGGATTGGGTATCGCTCGAGGAACCACATCGTCCGTCATCACCTGGTCCCTTCTGGATGCCATCGCAATCAATGTCCATATCCGCCAATGCCCCACCAGCACCTTGGAGGTACACAATCTTGGAATCCTCGAGGTGGTCTCCGCAGTAAGAGAAGGCTGAAATTTGTCAGTATGTTCCCAAGAAAATTGAAATTGGAAGATCTTACTGCTTGGTCCTTCATTGTGAGCGAAAAATCCGGTTGCGAGTGGTTTCTTGCATTCTCCTGCTTTCAAACCATCACGGAATGACTTGATGTTTGCTGGAATTTCTAGAGAGGAAACACCACCAATGGCGATGATAGCCGCAATGAAAAGGGTGCTATAAGTATGCATTTTGAAAGCGAAGAAAGTATCAAAGTAAATCGAAGAGGAAAAAAAGACAGTAAAGAATGTATAAAAGGAGAGTGAAAGAATGTAGTAGCAGTTGCTGGTGCCGAGAGAAGATTGATACTCAGGGGAAGGCTTTTTATATATGTGAGAATATTCCCTGCCCACCCGCATGGCATCTTGGTGTTGGGGGCGCTCTGAAATCCTTAGAGCCTCATTCTGAGTCCGCAGCAGGAAGGAATGCCTGAATAAGCCAACTTTAAACACATGGTTACTTCATGTAAGCCTGTAGGATGCGGAGATCTGAAAATTGCACAAGGTCACACAAAATGCTTATTTTTGTGGGGGTTTTTTGGTATGTCCTCCATGAGAGCTGAGCAGGTTGTACCCGTGTTGAGCATACTAAGATCGATTTTGGAAGGTCCATGTAGTTTCTCAGTATTGATGAGAATGAGATGTATGGTAGACTACCAAGTCAGACCTGTATACGATACCAAAATGTAATAATTCCAATTGAGATGATATTTTAGTGAGTGCTTGTAGCCACGCGAGACAATGAGGATGCAGATGAATGCCGAAATACGAGAACCCAAAACACAGGTCCCCATGATGAATCATTCGTCAACCAAACTTGTTACCGTTCGAGATATCTGGAAGTAATACACGGCTATAGGAATGACTTGCATACCCGAGAGAAATTAAGCAACAAGGTGTATACGGTCGTCAGTCGATTGTGGGGAAGAAACTTAGGGGCGTGGCAGTGGCCTTATTGGCCGTCTGCAGGGCCTGAGAAGTTCTCTCCTGCAGGGCAACACAGGAATAAGTTCGAAACATTGGTGGCATCTTTGTGGGGTAGCACATTTTGTTGGTTGGTTGGTCATGTTTGGTGGTAATTACTGGAGGATTCCTGCCCCGGAAGGATTGAAAGGAGGCCAATGGGCCGAGGTTGCTGATCGGGTTTGGAAAGAATGATGCATCATGCCAAACGCGGAAGGCTGTCAAAGAAAGAGGCTAATGTTGGAAAGGGCTCTATTAATGGTGATAGTTGCAAAGGGAAATGTGTTGATAGTCGAAAATAGACAGCATTGCCAGTGAGGTTGAGGAACGCACGTGACCTTCGGCCAACAGAAAATCCGCATCTTCTCACTGAGTATATAACGGACTCAAGATACCTTGAACACATCTCCGGTGAGGAATCCATCATTCTCTAAAGTCTTCTGATCACCAAGGGTCTTCGAGTATTGCATGTAGCAATATCTGAAAGATTGAAAATCAGAGCTAACACCATGATTTTAGACTCCTCGTGGTCCCAGGAGACAGAAGTCCGTAAACAGGGGAAAATACGTCTATATCGAAAATGCCCAAGCAAAATAAAGAAAAGAATCCCCTGGTGGACCGCGCTTCTAAACTGTCTCCTATTGATCCCGAGATTCAAAGTGTTGATAGGTACGGTGATATCTGTTATATTAAGCCACTTATGAGATATCGGTATGCCCGTCGGGCATGCCGGCAGGAAAGAGTTTTTCACGGTAGATGGACACGGCAATGGTTATTGCAAGGTTCTATATATGTGCCCTCTACTCTTCCAGAGCAAGGCAAGCAATTCAAGTCCTTTACTCTTACTCTCTTGAAGTCCCTACATTCTAACAGGTTATGAGCCCGGATACTCTACCGCTCAACCAATCACATTGAACCCAAGCCTGCACATCCTATTTGTCAAGCATGTCGTACGACGACAAATCGCCAAAAATACCAAAGCTCTCAGGAGCCCTCAACTACCGAATATGGGCTGAAGAAGTACACTCTTTCCTCGAAGCAAGAGGACTTCTTGACCTTGTCCTTGGTGACGAACCAAGACCAGCCAGTACTACAAGCTCTGTAACCCCTGCACCACGCATGCCAACAAGAGTGGGAGGTCCCTCTCAGTCACAGGAAGTCAGTATTGATACTGATACTGGAGTATTATCACTTCAGGAGGCATGGAGACGCAAGAATGCCAAGGCCAGGAGTTGTATTATGAGCTATTGCTCACTTACAATGAAGAATAAGATCATCGACTTTGGGACAGCCCAGGAGCAATGGGAGGCTTTACGCAAGGACTACCGCACATCGAACGAGATAGCACTTGCGGCCAAGGACCAACCATGGAAGCGGCAGAAGGCACAAAAGACAAAGAGGCCTGCAAATGGAGGGGGCCATAGAGTACAGAAGAGCAAGAAGCGCAAAGGCACTTGCTATTGCTGTGGAGAGGAAGGGCACTTCAAGACAGAGTGTCCTGTCTGGCTCCAGACGATTGAAGGGAAGACTTTTGCTAAGCGAGCAAAGAGCGCCTCTACAGGCTCTTTGCCTACGCTAGAGTAGTAATCACAGAACCAGCTTGTGACGAAACTCAATCTATCTAACTAAAGGTATCCTTTCGACGGGTTGGTTGCTGTGCGTAGAGGTTCGTATCGCGGGTCGTTTACTCGGAGGTAAACTCGTCACTTGTACAAAGTAGTCAAGCAAAAAGGTATTGATAACTAAGTAAACTAAGTTGAGCACGAAGCTCCTATCTAATGACAGACGTGCCAATCCTATATAGAACCTTCGTTCTCATGGATCGACTGAGTCGACCAGTCGCTCCGTCACGTGATTTTAAGCACAGAAAAGAAATCCCTGGATCGCTTAGCTAGTCTAAGCGTCCCTATTTGCTATAAGAGTTCTCAATAGTGCTTAACCTGTCAGGACGCCGCCTAGTCTTCACTCATCACCTAACTAAACACGTGATTTATACTACTATCCCCTTCTTAGCCTAGCGTGTCTCTACGCTTAAGTACAACCTAAGAAATATCGTTAGAAGGCTAGCAGCCTTTCCTTTTATTACTTTGTTCTCTATAATACCTTATACTAAAATATAAAGTAATAATCGTCTTAATCTTATCTATTAAATTAAATATAGTAGTAAAGAGATATTCTCTTATTCTTATTATAAAAAGTCTAGTTATTATTATATTATAATATAGAATAATAGTTAAGTAGTCTATTATACTAAATATACTTACTAGAGAAAATCTTATAATATAAAGACTTATAATTAAATACCTTTATCTTTAGAATAGACTTTCTTAGATAGATAGAAGAAGTATCTTAAAGAGATAAAAAAGAGAGTAGCTATCTAGGTCTAGAAGACTATAGCTAAAGTAGCTTGTCTTAGAAAATAGAAACGTCTATTATTACTCTAGAAAAAGAAGATACTAGCGGCTAGTCTTAATTCTCTTAAAGAATTAGATACTACTAAGGAATTAAAGAGAAAAGAGAAGAGAGAATAGATAGAGAAGAAAAGAGTTAAGACTAGAGTAGCTATTCTAGCTCTAGACGAAGACCTAGATAGTTATATAACTACTTATACTAATATATCTCTTTTCGATACTTCTCTAGAATTTAGTTTTAACTCTACTTTTTTTAAGACTTATTCTACTAACTATATAATATAAGTAGACTTAGGTTTTAAGAATAGAACTTCTTAAGTTTTATTAAATACTAGCTAATATTCTCTTTTAGTTTCTATATATTTTCTAAGTATAAGTAATCTAACTATTTAATTAAATATTTAATCTTATCTCTAATAAGTTTATAGTTAAAAATCTTCTTAATCTTATATTTAGCGTTTAGATTAACTAGTTAAACTTCTATAAATAGAGCTAGTAGTACTTCTAGTAGTACTAGTTTAAGTAAAGATATATAGAATACTAGAAAGATATTTATTATATTTAGAAGTACTAGTTTATAATTTAAGAGTTCTTTTACTTACTTAATTTTATATAGTTCTAGTTTCTTATAGTCTAGTTTATTACTTAGTCTCTTTATATTAATATTTTTTTATACTAGATAGACTTTATCTCTCTCTTTAAATATTAGCTTCTAACTATATTATTTATTATAGTAGTATATATTTCTTTTAGCTATAAACTATAGATCTTTAACTAGTTTCTTATATAGCTCTTTAATTTTTAAAACTTAAATTTAAGTAAGTTAATTATTAATAGTTAAAGTTAGTAATTCTTAATATACTACTAATTTATAGTAAAAATTAGTATAGAATAGTAATATAAGTATAGTTTCTATTACTAAACTATTATATATAAACTAGACTAGAGATAATAGTTTTATCTAATTATTCTATTTATAGTTTATATAGTAGTAAGATATATTTTAACTACTTAATTTATATATTTATTTTCTCTATTTATCTAGAGATAGAAAGCTATTAAAAGCTTTCTCTTTATATCTAACTATTCTATAAGAGTAGTCTAGAATTTTAAGATAAAGAGTTTATCTCTATCTAAGAGTATCTCTTTTAGTAGTCTATATCTTAAGACTACTTCTTTTAGAAATATAAATACTAATTCCTCTATAGTACTTAACTCTATATATAGTATTAGTATTATATACTTAGTATATCTTTCTATAATAAGTAGAATTATATTATATTTAACTTCTATTATTAGATCTATAGATTTTAGAAGCTTAATAATAAAATTCTAAGAGACTAATTTCTAAGAAATCTATAGTATTAGAGTAGTATCTATCTATCTATATAGTATATAGTAGAAAGTCTTATTTCTAGTATAGATATTATACTCTAATATAACTTTCTTAACTATTTAGAATAAGTTCTTAATATAGAATCTTTATTTTATTCTCTAGAGAGTTCTATATATTCTCTAGTAACTATAAGCTATTAATATAAATTATTCTTTAATAAATTTCTTACTTATTAAAGTAAGAATATAGATCTAGTTATTAACTATAAGTAGACTTATTCTTTATTTATTCTCTAGAGATTCTTATAGTTATTTATTAATAGTAGCTTTTATTATTTTATTATACTATAGTTCTTATAGTTTATAATATTCTATAACTATAATCTTATAATTTATTAGAATTAAGTTCTCTTTATTATTATACTTCTTATTATTCTTATTATTAGAGTATATAGTAAATACTTATAAATTAAACTATTAAGGTAGACTTTATATAAGAACGAATAACTACTATTCTAATATAGAGTTTAACTCTCTCTATATATAGTAGATATAGCTATATATTCTCTATAAGTATTATATAAATCGCTACTACTATTAATATTACTATTACTACTACTAGTCGCTAGATAACTAAGATAACTCTATAAGTATAACCTCTTATACTTATAGTCTAGTTTCTAGCTAAAAGCGTCGACTCGAGTATTACTTATACTACTAATATACTTAATAATTAACTTAAATCTAGCTAAGGTTTTAGACTATCTTACTAGACGTCTAGAAATAAGTTTCTTAGTTATTATAAATGTTTTTAGATTTAAATAATTAGTAAGTAAAGTTACTAGATATATTATACTCTAGAGATAGATTCTCTATTCTTTAAGAGCTATTACTATAGCTATTAATTCTTTATTATAGATATTATAATATAGTTTATTAGTAAGTCGATTATATTATTAAGTTAATTACTAAAAATATATATAAAAAATATCTATATAACTCTAGTAAAAATCTATAATTCTTAATTAAAATTAATAAAATTAAAAAATTTACTTTATTACTATATAAATAAGTAATTTTAAAATTTTAGAATACTTAATATAGTTTACTATCGAGTCGGCTATATTATTAAGTCGACTACTTTTCCTTAGTATTAAACTTTAAGTACTAATAAATTAACTATAATATATTAAATTAACTATAACTTAGAAGAATCTAAAGAAGTAGATATATCTATATCTAATTAACAAGTTCGTATATTATAACTAGCTTTTCTATAAGTACTATAACGTCGCCTAGACAGTTACCTCTCCTTTCGATTACCTCTCTCTATATATAAGTCGCGTTATATCTACTTATCTATATACTTCTAGATTAAAATATTCTATATATCCTCTACTATAAGTATACTCTCTTAATATATATAAGTCTTTTTAGCTTTATAGCGTTTACTTAGAGCTTTATTAGCTACTTAAAGAGTATATACCTTAGTAAATAAAAGAGTTATCTTATAGACTATTCGCTCTATACTCTTCGCTAATATAGTAACTGTTTTAAAGAGTAGAGTTAGAGAGCTCCTCTAGTATTAGATAATAAGATTCTAAATAAGAGTTAATTATAAAAGAGCTTCGGCTAGGTTAGAAGAGGTCTAGAAGATCTAAGAGTTAGAATTTATAGTAGAGAGTCTAGAGAGAGTTAGAGTCTATAACTTTATATTAAGCTTTAATAGTACTACTTATAGGTCGAAAGGTACTAGGCTAGCTCTATAGAATCTAGCTTAAGCGTTTTAGAATATTATAGATTCTCTATATACTACTATAAAGGCTAGAAAGAACTCTATCTTAGTAATATAGTTAATATAGACTTTAATAAACATCTTAATCTACTAACTATATACTTGTTTTAATATACTAAAGTATCTAATATTAAGTAGCTAGATTAGATAGAATAAATAAGAGAGTAGTAAAAGAGTAATAATATTATATATCTTATAGTACTCTTAGAACTTAGCTTATTTATAACTTTTATATCTATCTAATACTAGTATTCGATATAGGCTCTTTATATAACTAGTAGTATATTTATCGAAGTGTTATAGCTATTCTAGACTTATCTTATTATTTATCTATCTATTACTTATTAGTTTAATAATCTAATTATATAGTAGACTACTCTTAGTATACTAACTAGTAAGATAGTTTTTTACTTTAACTACTAAAAATAGTAGTATATTTAAACTCTCTCTATTAATATATATAATTACTATAGCTTATTCTCGATTACTAGATTAAATAGCTTTATCTCTACTATATCGATCTATATATATAATAACTATAGTAGAGCTAATCATATCTATTATAAAACTAGTCTTATTAAAGTTCTAAAAGTTATAGTCTTAAATACTATATTTCGCTTATATATTCTCTACTAGCTAAAACTATACTTTAATAAGCTTAGAAAGCTTAGAATCTTTATATAAGACTCTTTAAAAGTTGTAAACGTAATTAAAATATATCTTTAACTCTAGATATCGTTATATAAAGCGTTAGATCTAGTTCTTTTCGACGTATTATTCTCTATATAACTCTAGTATATAATTCGCTATATCTTTAATACTAGTAAGATAGAGTATAAATCCTCTCGAATCTAGATTAAGTATATATCGAATAATTATCTTCTTCTTAGTATTAGTTAACTTATAATAATTAGCTTTAGATTTAAGATAGTAGGTTTAGCTAGCGATTCTATTAATAAGAGTAGTATATAATACTTTATAGATCTTTACTATAGAGCGTTAGCTTAGTTTTTTAGATAATTAAATAGTCTTTATAGCTAGAATAATTTATACTTCTTAGGTTTAAATTTCTATAATAAATAGTTAAGAAAATATATATTAAAGATATAGAGTAGTAGAGTAGAGAAGAGTAGCTAACTTAGTAGTAAACTATATTACTAGTTATAACTAACGATTTACTTAAAATTACCTTTATATTTATTAAAAAAAGAATTATTTCTTTAATAACTTAGTAGTTATAATTAGTTAGTATCTAAGATTTCTACTATTACTTATATATAATATAATAAAGTAGTCTAAAAGAATTTATTAGAATACTAAAATCTAGGTTTAAAAGTAAATTAGTTCTAGAAATTAATAGAGAACTAATTTAACTAGTAAAACTATATAAAGTAATCTATACTAAAAAAAATTAGATTATACTATAAGTACTTATAGATAGTAAGAAATAAGTTAGAATTACTTATAGAAAAGAGAAGCTATAAACTACTTTAAAGAATAAATAATTATTTTTTACTATAATAATTAGAGAAAAGAAACTTTAAATTTTTATTAACTTAGAAGTAATAGAAAATTTTCTTTCTCTAATAGCCTTAAAGAAGCTAAATATTCTTATTTAAAGAATTAACTAGCTCTACTAATTAGAAACTATTAGTAGAATAGATATTATCTACTAAGATAGAATAATTAACTAATAAACTATAATAATAGAAACTAATATTAAAGAATACTATTTAGATATATTATTTAATATTATTAAGATAAGTTTAAAAGAAGTTATTCTTAGTATACTCTAGATTTAGAAATATAATCTATATATTAACTAGAAGACTTATATAATAGTCTTTAACTAATATAAATATAGAAAATTATAGAATTAACTATATAGCTAGAATAAGATTAATACTATCTCTTCTAAGAAGTTAGAATATCTTATTAAGAGTTCTTTATAGATTAGTAAGATAGCTAATAATAAAATATCTATATAGTATAGAGAATATATATACTTTTCTTAAATACTAGCTATAGAATTATAAGATTAACTTAATAGAGAATTATAATCTTAGAAAGTAGAAGCTTTAACTATATAACTAGATTAATAAAATATCTATAGTTTAATTAGAATTAAGTCTAGATATAAATAGAAGATAGTCTTTATCTTACTATTAAAACTCTATAAGTATACTATTATATTATTTAGATTAATTAATATACTAGCTACTTATTAGAGATAAAATAATAATATTCTAGAAGATCTATTAGAAGTAACTATTATTTATTACTTAATATAGTTTACTATTAAGTCGACTATATTATTAAGTTAGCTACTTAAAATATATATAAAAAATATCTATATAACTCTAGTAAGAATCTATAATTCTTAATAAAAACTAATAAAATTAAAAAATCTCTTTAGTTACTATATAAATAAGTAATATTAAGATTTATAAATACTTACTAGCTATAACTAATAATTCGCTTAAAATTATCTTTATATTTATAGAGTTTTTTTAATTTCTTTAATAACTTAGCTATAATAATTAGTAAATATCTAAGATTTCTAATATTACTTATATATATAGTAATAAAGTAAAGTTTTTAATTTTATTAATTTTTATTAAGAACTATAGATTTTTACTAGAGTTATATAAACGTTTTTTATATATATTTTAAGTAGCTAACTTGATAATATAGCTAACTTAATAGTAAACGATATTATATAATTTACTAATTTTCTTTAAATAAAAGAAAGAATATAAGAGATATAATAGTTAGTTTCTCTTTCTTATTACTTCGCTAGAGGTTAGCGAAAGTAAGTATCTTCTATAAGTAAGTATCTCTTATAATACTATAGATTAGCTCTCTACTAATTTTATATATATATACTATCTTAATTATTTCTACTACTATCTTATTTATTCTAAATTACTAAAATAGAATCTATTTATAGTAGCCTACTCTCTATATCTATACTATCTATAAAAGCTAAAAAGAAGAAGCGTATATATAGTGCTATTAAGTAGGTAAAGGAGTAGAATAGTAGCGAAAGTATAACTATAGAAGCTTGAATATTCTATACTAATAATAAATTAGTATAGAAGGTAGTAAAGAGAGTAAGAGAGAGAGTATAGAATTTAGAAGGTATATTTAACACTTATAGAGAGAATAATAAAGTGTTAAATAAGAGCTAGAAGAAGGCTATTTAGTAGTATTATTATAAGTAGTAGAAGATAGGCCTAGAGGCTACTTACTTTATAGTATAAGTAGCTATTATAAACTTAAAACAGGTAATACTTTCTATCCTTATTCTAGATAATTAGCTAATTCTCTAGACCTAAATACTCTCTTAAAAGGCTCTATCTAAGTCCTAGTTCTATAAGTAGTTAAAAGAGTATACTTACCTCTATATAATTAATATAAAGCCTATTATCTTTAACTATCTTAAATTCTATACTAAAGACGAGATCTACGAATAGTTTAATAAATATATAGCTATACTTATATAATATAAGATCTAGAAGGCTAAATATATATAGAATATAGATAAATCTAGTATA
>LKTO01000607.1:0-28233 GCA_001399465.1 Hymenoscyphus scutula
CTACTAAAATCTAGAGACCTAATAATAGGAGTTAAATATAACTTAATTCTAGTTATTATAGAAAGACTTACTAAATATATAATACTAATACTATATATAGAGTCTAGTATAGTAGAACATCTAGTATTTATATACTTAAGAGATATAATCTTAAGATATAGAATATTAATAGAGATACTCTTAGATAGAGATAAGCTCTTTACCTTCAAGTTCTAGACCGCTCTTATAGAGCGATTAGATATAAAAAGGAAGCTTTCTATAGCTTTCTACCTCTAGACTAATAGAGAGAATAAATATATAAATTAAGTAGTTAAAATATACCTCTATTACTACGTGAATTACTAGTAGAACAACTAGGTAGAACTATTACCTTTAGCTTAGTTTATATATAATAGCTAAACTATAGAAATAATACTTATATTACTATTCTATACTAACTTTAGATATAAATTACTAGTATATAATAGACTAATAAAAACAATAAGTAATAACTAGTTAGCTTAAGTGTTAGTCTTAAAGATTAAAGGCCTATATAAGAAACTCGTAGAGAACTTATAGTTTATAGTAGAGCGTAACGTATACTACTATAATAAACGATATAGTTAGGAGCTAACGCTAAGAGAGAGAGATAAAGTCTACTTATAGTAAAAAAACATCGATATAAAAAGACTAAGCAGGAAACTAGACTATATATATATTAGACCGTTCAAAATCAAGTAAGTAAAAGAACCTTTAAATTATAAACTAGCTCTACTAAAAACAATAAACATCTTTCTAGTATTCTACATCTCACTTCTTAAACTAGCACCACCAGGAGCACTACCAGCCCTACTCACAGAGATCTAGCTAGTTAACCTAAATGCTAATTATAAAGTCGAGAAGATTCTTAACTATAGACTTATTAGAGGCAAGATCAAGTATTTAATCAAATGGTTAGATTACCTACATTTAGAGAACATTTAGGAGCTAAAAGAGAATATCAGCCAGTATTCGGCGGAACTTAAGGAGTTCTATTCTCAAAACCTAAGTCTACCTACAGCGCGTAGTCAGCAGGATAAGCCTCGAAAAAAGCAGGATTAAGACCGAATCCTAGAGAAGTGTCGGCAGGGAAAGTGTTAGCATAAGAGGGTGTACGATTGTCTAGGGAAGCATTTATGGCTGTAGTAGTAGCCTCGGTCTCAGCCCTTTCCTTCTCTTATACTACCTCCTCGCGCTCCTTTTCCTCGGCCGCATCTAATTCTTGTAGGGACTTAAAACCACAGGCCATCATGTTGTTGCGACGACGCTAAAGGAATTTCTTTTGTTTACAAAGACACAGAATCTTCGCCATCGCTTCTTCTTCTTCTTCCTCGAGCTTCTCTTCCTAGCAAGCTAGAGCCTCGTACCCATCAAGGAATTCAGGCTTGCCGTCACACCGCGAACGTCTAACGCGAACACATTCAGAGCAACGAGTGTGTCAGGTGCTCATAATACAACTACGACCATAGGTTTAGTAATAAGAACACTTCATAGCAGCAGGAAAACCACGGTCAATAATGTTAGTTAGGAGTATCTGTCGATCGTGGGTTTTCTTAGAGAACATGTTGAAAGAGGAAGAGGCCGACAGCCTCTGATCGTTATTTCTTAGGTCGTACTTAAGCGTAGGGACACGCTAGGCTAAGAAGGGGATAGTATCACGAATCACATGTACACGTGACTAGTGAAGACTAGGCAGCGTCCTAACAGGTTAAGCACTATCATACACTCTTATAGTAATAGAGGATCGCTTAGACTAGCTAAGCGAACCAGGGATTTCATCTAGGTTAAATCACGTGACTGTTATTAATCAGTGATAATCAACTAATTAACACTAAGCAAGATCAGGATAATCAGTATGATCACACTAATTAACAAGAGCAGAAAGGTTCTATATAAGACTAGCACGTCTACTATTAGATAGGAGCTTTATACTTAACCTTATATTATATTATTATTACTACCTTAATAGTTTTATAGTTTCGTAACAAGTTTACCTCTAAGTAAACACCTAGTCCGCGATTAAACCTCTTTACAAGAACAAACCCTAGCGATACTCAGTTACCTTAGTTAGTTAGTTTGAGAATCGTTACACGCTGCCTAGTCTTTACTTATTATATATATATATAATTCGTAACATTCTACTTCTAAAACCTAAGTCTACCTATAGTATATAGTTAGTAGAGAAAGCCTTAAAGAAACTAGGGTCGAGACCTAGATCGGGAATTAGCCTAGATATAGTAGAGGTATAGAAGATAGCTAGCTAGATAGTCTCTATCTCTTACTTCTTCTTCTCTTTCTATTCCTTCTATTAATTCTTTTCTAACTTCTTTATAGTATCGAGTTTATTAATAAATTTAAGACTCTAATAAGCTATTTCCTTATAACGCTTCTAAATAAACTTCTACTACTTTCGTAGCCGAAGGATCTTAGCTATAGTAGCCTTCTCTTTATCTTATAGATGCTTCTTCTAAGCGTTTAGAGATTTCTACTCTTTTTTAGTAGAGACGCTCTTATTCTAGAAATTACTATCTCTATTATATTTCGATTTCGTATAAACGTATTTAGCGTAGTAGCTAGATTAGAACTTGTCTATAAGACATCGCTAGCCTTATAAGAAGTATCGAGAATAAGCTATAACTTTATATTAGATACTTTTAATATTATTAGTAAGTTAAAACCTTTCTTTCTTCTTTTTATAAGTATCTACTTATAGTATTATTAGAAATATTATAATAGAAGAAGGCCGCTAGCCTTCTAATAATATTTTCTAGGTTATACTTAAGTATAGAGACACGCTAGACTAAGAAGAGAATAGTATTATAAATTATATATATATATAACTAGTAAAGACTAGACAGCGTTCTAATAGGTTAAGTACTATTATATACTCTTATAGTATTAGATAGGTTGCTTAGGTTAGCTAAGCGATCTAAGGATTTTATATAGTTGTAATTATATAATAGATTCTAGAGAATCTCTTAGAGATCTAAACAGGTCTAGAGATCTAGTAGAGATCTAGAAGTAAGAAGGTTCTATATAGTACTAGTATATCTACTATTAGATAGAAGCTTTATACTTAACTTAATATTATATTATTATTACTATCTTAATAGCTTTATAGTTAAGTAATAAGTTTACCTCTAAGTAAATATCTAGTCTACGATTAAATATCTTTATAAGTAATAAACTCTAGCGATACTTAGTTACCTTAGTTAGTTAGTTTAAGAATCGTTATAGATTACTACGAATTAATAATAGTCACGTGATTTAACCTAGAAGAAACCTCTAGATCGCTTAGCTAACCTAAGCGACTCTCTATTACTATAAGAGTATATAATAGCGCTTAATCTATTAGAACGCCGCCTAGTCTTTACTTATTATATATATATATAATTTATAACACTTACTTATAGAGCTAGTAAGGCTCTACTTATAGGTACATCTAGATCCTAGCTACGATAGAACCTATATAGGTCTAATATAGTATATAGATAAGAATCTAATACGTAGAGTTATATATAAGAATAGTAGATATAGTAGTATAATAGCTAGCTAGCTAGATAGTAGATAGTATAGAGAGGAGATAAAGGAATTAATAACAGCATAGGTAAAGAGGAGAAGAGAGGTATGTCTTAGCGGTCTCTAATTAGCTTCGAAAAGTCATTTTTGTAGCAAAAACGAGTCGCTAATAACTGGTAGGACGCCGCCTGGTCTTCATTTATCACCTGACTACACACGTGATTCGTGACAGCGCAGCCACAAGCGTCGCAGCCACAGATTTTATCATAATTTTACCAAGAATACTATAACCACACCGTCACTGACCAGGATCCATGATCGCTTAATTGAAGGAGGTATCATCCTTTGTAGCGACGTTGTACACCAGGCCACGCCCTAATCCCTACAAGAGTAGCAATAGCATTTCGGTATTATAATAGAAGTTAGTTATCCACTTTCAATCAATCTATGTGTTTAAAAGGCGAAAAAAACTTAATAGTAGTATCGTACATTAAGGGGTCTTATTATAGTATAAAAGGAGGCTCTCTGTAAATTCAAAGTACAGCGACGACATGATAATATTTTTTTGAATTAATAGGCTAGGAGAGTTCAGAGGAGGTATACAAACATAACTGAAATGAAAATGGATAGAAATTTTAGAGCGTTCATAGATTTCATAACGCTTGAACTCGAAGTACCTACGATTTGTCTCGTTACAGGGGGCGTCTCCCTACGCAGAGACAGACGTTACCTTAACAGCTTTATAGTTACGTGACGAGGTTACCTTCTAGTAAACAACCCGCGCATTTGTACCTCTTCTTATA
Source organism: Hymenoscyphus scutula (assembly GCA_001399465.1). Taxonomy (NCBI): domain Eukaryota; kingdom Fungi; phylum Ascomycota; class Leotiomycetes; order Helotiales; family Helotiaceae; genus Hymenoscyphus; species Hymenoscyphus scutula. The sequence continues at coordinate 4,341 of LKTO01000607.1, forward strand.
TACTAACCCAACGAGACTTAGTCAACTTAGTTAGTTTGAGAATCGTTACATTAAACTCTATATCTCTAAATCTCGCTTTTTATACTTAAAAGAGACGATATAATAGAGCTATATAAGGTGGAACCATATATAGGGAAAGCCTCGGTTTACTAAGTAATATCACCTCTTTTAGACATATAAAGTGGAATTTATCGATGGAGAGATTAAGGCTCAATATTGTAAAGAAACAGGGCCTTAATAAATTTCATTAAACTCTAAAGACGGAACGCTGTCGGCTCGTGTCTACTATCACTATAAGATCAAACAAACTACCAGTATTCGTTCCAGACTAGAATGTTATAAGATAGTTCCGAATCTGGAAGTTGCCACGCTCTATGTTTCTGAATATTCTTTCTCATCTTTTCTGCTGCTCCAATCAATTTATTGCCTTCCTCTGTATCTCCTTTTAGCAACATTGCGTCGCCTAGTCGCCGCGTCACTCTGGCAATCTCTCCTTGATCTCCCTTCACCTTCTCACGCAGCTCGTAAATTGCAAGTAGCTTCCTCATCGTAGTACTATGCACCATGTCAACACTCAAAAGCTTTTTTTTGGGTTGCTTTCCATACATCGCCTTGTCAACCTCCCCTCTATGCATCTCCAGACATGCCAATTTGAGCTGAACGGATAGCGTGGCTGGGTGGGTGTCGCTGATTTTGAGAAAGATCTGTGAGGCCTGCAACCAGAGGGCTTCTGCTTCAACAACTTGTCCTGCGTCAAAGAGCAAATTTGCCCGATGGACTTTAGCCCTGTGGTAGAATAGCGCACAGGTCAGTTCAAAAGGAGAGACAGCGACAAACTGAGCTACTGAAGTTTGTATTTTGGAGTAATTGAGATTATCGCAACCTAAAGCGGGGAACTTACGTTGCATCAAAATGAGTATTGGGCCCGAAATCTTTCAATATAAAGCGTTCCGCTTTTTCAACAAAATGGAGTCCCGAGACGATATCTCCCAGAAGACGATAAGCACGGCTGATGTTGAGCTCAAAAACCCATCCGTTATTGTATGCGCTGGCTTCGGAGCTCCCGGCGTTGATATCGATAGCCTTTGAATACAGGGCTAACGCTTCCTTGATCGAGTCAGGTGTGCGATAAGCTTGCTGAACCGTGTTTCCGTAGTTGGTGTATACATTCGCTGTCTCGATGTGTTGATCTCCAAGAACCCTTTCTCGAATCACTAAAGCCTTGTCAAACATCTCGAGTGCGGCCTCTGCATTTCCACGTTCTACTTCCATGCAGCCAAGGGTATTGCAAAGATGTGCGTAGTCGAGTCCACTTTTGTCTTCACAGATCTCAAAAGCCGTTTTCATGAGCTTTAACTCTTCGCTCCATGCGCCAGATTCCAGGAAATACCTGCCACAAAAGACTACGTTAGTGGACACATAAAAAAGACTTAGTGGGGTGGTGGAACTGTCAACAGACAGACCTACCAGCCGCAGTTCGTGAGTAATTTGATGAAGTACTTTTTGCAATCACTCTCTTCAAGCTTAAATCTGTACGATTGCCAGTGCCCACAAAGTGCCAGAGTATGTTGAGCGTAACGCTTGCATTGTTCCGCCTGGTTGCGTAGTGAACACCCGTTCACCTGTTTCGGAAACGCTTCGTACAGCAGTTTTGCTGTGATACCGAAGAAGATCTCTCGATTTTCGAATCCAATGTGGTCTCGAAACTCATGCTGGATTAGTCGATGAAGGTCAATTTCACGAGAACTAGGCTCTCGCCCCACCAACGAGTTGTTGATGAGAATTTCGATCGTGTCTTCGAAACTGCGACAGTCAGCAAAAACAAAAAACATGAGATTTAAAATACAGGAAAGTGTTCATGAGAGACATCCCTGATATCATACCTATCCACGCATATGAATTTCAGGTTGGTAAAGTTTTCAGGTCACTGCACTACTTGGTTCATGATGATAAACTGAAACGAATGAAGGTCGCTTACTCTAGCTCGTTCTTACAAAATGATAACTGCTTGGGCAAGCCGTCTGCGCCTCCCATCCTGAAGAGCTCCTCCGGAATATTGTTAGAGACTGTAAAAGCCAAGATACTAAGGATTGCAAAAGCTTCGGGATTGAGACTCATGAAGGCTGTGTGCCAGCATGTGTGTAAAGATCCCGGATAAAGTCTCTCTACACCACTTCTTTTGTCATGGAGCGACTCTGCATTCCTTTCGTAGAAGCCTAGAAAGTCTCGAATTGAGCGACGTTTCATTTTGATTTGAGCTGCTATCACCGCAATCGCCAAGCTATGGCCATCTAGTGTGGCGGAAAAGCTTAGGGCAGCATTTCGCTCGTCATCAGAATAACGCGGTCTGCTCACTAAATTCATGAGGATTGTGGCGCCTTCAGACTCGGCAAACTTACCGACCTCAAGACCTTCTAAGGCGAGATCAATGGGGATAATACTTCCCCGCGACGTGACAAGAACAGCGCCATGTGAAGCAACTGGCCAGCAATCTATAGCCAACTTGTTGTCATCGACATTATCTAGAACCATGAGCCAGGAGAGGTCTGATGGAGGTTAACATACAACAAATAAGAAATGATGGGTTGAGGCGACTAACGCGTTTTCCGGATCCACTCAAGCACCAAGTGGCGATTTCGTACCGAATTTTCATCAGCCAATCTCCCAGGGAGCCGCATGAGCTCCGCTATTTCTGTGAAGCTCTTGGAAATAGATAGTCCAGTTTCACAATCGATCCATAGTACAGCATTGATGCCAGAACCCAGTTGCTGGTAAGCATAAGCCAGAGCTGTCTGTGTTTTGCCGATTCCTCCAATCCCCCAAAGCGCAAACCCCTTCACGCCCGGACAGGATGGATCTTGTTTTAGGCTTGCTTGAACAGTTTCAAGCTCTCGTTGGCGGGCCATAAAGCGATTGTTTCGAGGAATTGGAATGTTCATGTACGGTAATGACTTCGCGTCGTCCTCGGCCGCTGTAGTGACTGTTGATGGGGTGTTGGAGCCTTGTTCGTCTGCGATAGTAAGTCGTTCAATCTCTCGTAGCTTGACAGCATCGCGGGCGGTGGTGTTGGCCATAGCATCGACCTTCTCTTTCAATCTCAAAGATCGTATTCTAATCTTCTTGCTGCTCTGCTCAAAGTCTCGCTTCACAGACTGCCAAAATGGCAAAGCATTTACTTCTAAATATTTTTAGCTAAGAAAAAGAAAATTTATGAAATTCTAGAAAAGGTCTCACCTGAATTGTTGTGCCTCAGAAAGTGGATGGCTTTTGCCTAGAATTTGATGAGTTCAACAAAGATTTCCACTAGTTCTATGCTTATGTTGGGATCGTCTACGAATGAGGTTTCGTATATTTCAAGAATGGTAAGGTCATGGCCCAGAGATTCCAACATTTCGATAGTCTCCGTCAAGATCGTAGACATCCTTCCCGCGGCCTGTGTTTCGTTAGTGAATATAACGCAGCCCCAGTAACAACGCACCTTAATTGCAAGACTTAAGATCCCCCATATCATCGCCGTTTCAAATGGTGTAGTTCCCATAGAAACCGCGAGTAAGGTCAAGAAGTTTTGCAAAGATATCAAGGAAGGATTCAGACGGTTAAGTATCGTGTGTGTAGATATCCTGGCGAAGTCATTGTGTAACTGCGGAAGGTTCTTGCGAAATGCCTCACAGCTCTCTATGTGTTTCAGTTGCTGAATATCATATTCGTTGAGCGCACTGCGGCAGGATTCATGTGCTTCTTGCCATTTTTCGGCAAAATACTTTCCCCTAAGAAGGCCTTAGCTGAGTTTCCCATTAATATAGATGTGAACCTACATATGGGTTTCCGTGTCAGTGGTTGTAGTTGCCATTGGGATCTCGAAATCGCAGAAAACTTCAACGAACGACTTGTAGGTTGTTCGTAGCCTCGGCGAGTGAGACGAACTTCAGCGGGGGAGATATTGTGCGAAAGGCTTGCTGGAGGCTGAAAATGGACATGAACTAGGAATTAAAACCAGGGGCATAGCGAATTCCCCGAAAAATGCGAATGAGGCTTAAATTATCCCCGCTTGTGAGAATACCCGGGGCTTACTGCGCGACGTCGAATTGTCACATCCAGAGGTCCAATGAGAGTCTCGACGGTATGCAATGCAGCTGCCAGGATGCCGTGTCTCCCAACAGCATAATTTGGCGACCAGGTTCATGTGTCAAGAGTTGCTGAGCTGACGAAAGGCAGCAAGGCCAAGACAAGGCTCGGAAAACGGCTCACACCACTTTCAAAAAAGCACCTCGCTTACATTCAACAGAGTGAGGGAATTTTACACCACTGAGTAGAGCTGGCACTTCGAAAGATTGGTCCAAATTATTGAATTGTATTCAAAATTTTAAATACAACGGCTGCTTGCATGGAATTTGTTAAAATTTGATTGATCATATGGAGTCAGCTGCAATTTATGCGCTCCTAATATCATACATACACCTGCGAAGGAAATAGCTTTTCTCAGCGAGGCAAAAAACTACATACTATGAGGGCAAAGCCTATCAAAGAATGATAAGTTTCATAGTTTGGTGATGATAATCGATCGGGTCTCTACACTCCTGCGCTTTGGTGCTTCGGGTGATGCTCTGGTGTTTTTGATGGGTGCGTGCGGACAATCTGTCGAAACAATGTTAGCGTTGCCTCACTCTTGAAGTTGAACAACAGATTCTTACATCTTGCTTGGTCTCCTTCAGCCGAATCATACATAACAAACAACATAGGTTCATCTGGTGTCATGTGCTCTAACCAATACCTAATCTTGAGTTAAAACTTGTCTTCCTTCATCGGGGACGACTCTGGAACTTTGGCATACCATCGCTGTTTGGGGTTATATTTCAAGTAGTAAACTTCACCAACACGGGTAGGGATAACACGATCGCAGGCAATCAGGTCATCCTTGCTGACACTTCGATAATCACAAAGTGCCAATGGGTTGTCCTCCAAAACAGGTAGAAGGATTCTCCATGTACTTTTCTCATTAGCAACGTCTCTAAAATGAGGCCGCGTTCTTACTTAACAATCCTGTATCTATACCCAGGCACCAGGTACTTGGCTTTGGTTTCATCAGGCAGGTGGGTATCAATCAAAGTCAGGCCGCTGTTGAATGTTACATCTGTATGAGCCCCCAGCGCTGGCTTCTCTGGAGAAGTCCAGTCTCTCAGATCCCGTACCAAGCTGGTATTCGGTTCATTTATACGCAGCTACAAGTTATTAGAGAAGGGAATAACACAGACTGCTTGCCTACCTTCACATCAAAGCAAACAACACACTCGGCATCAAACCACTGCTTAAGAAAGAGTTCCGTCTCTTTTTGATAAGCCCGAATGCTGTCCCAAGACTCCATTGACTTGACCTGGCTTTTTTGCGGAGTGATCACGAAACCAGTTGTTTCCAAATTGAACTCGTTTTCATGTCCACGGATATCGGTCACGAGGATGTCATCGTAAGTTTGAAACTGGAGATTGTCTGTGGCATTTGTCTCATCTCTATTTTCAAAAGAGATAACAACAGAGTATGGCTTTTCGGTTTTGTAAATCTCTAGATCCGCAAGGTGGTCCATCGAGGTTACAAGATCCGGCATTTTTTCAATTGACACCTTAACAATATTTGCAAGAATGTCGAGTAGGACAAATCGTATCATATTCTCTCAAAAGAGGGGGATCAAAGACTCCCCATCAGCTCCGTCGCTGCTTTAAAGCGTTAGAGACTGACCATGCTGTCGTGAAACTTGCATATTGTCCTTATGCAAAACAATATATGCAATTGCATACTGATTGGTGCCACGCAAGCTTCTGGAGGCTGGAAGGACGGGATGAAAAGCTTGGGCAGTTGCGGCAGGGTGATATTGATATGCAGATCGGATTTCCCTATCTTCATTGGGGCGCTCTCGATCGAGACCCCCGGGAAGATATATCGGCGGCGAGCCCCTCCCAGCCTTCTATTCTTTCGCAGTCTCTCATCCACTTCACAAAAGACTACTGCCACTCTTGCCAAGGTAAGTTCTTCTAAAATTGAAAACTTGATTCGGAAAAGTACAAGAAAAAGTAGAGACTAACATTAACAGCAATATTCCACCTACTCTCCATCAACAACAAACTTCTTCAAAATGGTTTACACAGCCCAAAAGGTTGCAGTCGCCCCCGCTGCTGCATACCCTGCCCCAACGCAGGCTTCCCAGCCATGGAAGAGATGGGTGAAGCTCGTGGAGCCTACGGCTCTTGGCCAAGAGCTGGTTGTCACTCACAAATCTTTCGAAAACGATGTTGGTGCACTCGGCGGCTACTAAGGTTCGTCGCTTGAATTACCGCTCCCAGCTACCCTGAAAACTATCTAACATCTTGTTGAGCAGTCCGTACGACTGTCAAGGCTTTCTTGTCCAGGCTAGAACGTTAGGACGTTGGGGATTGTGTTGTCGTGTTGGTTATGGTAGAACCCTAAGCTTGAGAATAACCGAAATTTTATGATCTTGTTCATACACAAACTATTTTCTATTCCTCTCACAGACACCAATGCATGATGGTCATCTTTCCTCACCTTGAGTTCGCGGTATCGCATAGTAGAGTTGTCCAGCTGCCAAGCCCAAGCCTGCCAATGCAAGCAGAATAGTAAAGCCCCCGACAAGAGTAACAAGCCAAAAGGTGTACCTAGCACTGTCAGAATTCCCCTCAGCTATTCAATAGCTTTAATAGAACTCACCATCGAAGCATATCTCGTCGATCACGCCACAGCATCACCAAAGATCCCGAGTTCTGCCGTTGAATGTACTTTTGTAGTTCCATCAACCGCGCTCCCAAGATTGGGAAGTTTGTAGATACACTGTATGAGTTTGTAGATCGCGAGGGACTCGAAGTACATTGACAAAGTTCATCCAGAATAGGGTCACGCAGCCCAATAGATGGTATGACCCCATCTACAATCTCAGTGTAGACTCGGTGTGCTCTTTTGTTGTCGCCGAAGAGTAGTCGATACGAGAGCCTCACTTCCTGAAGGTAGCCCTGGACCGTGAACTTCTCTGGCTTCGAGTATTGATCGTAGTAGTCATCGACAATACTAGAATTCTTGAGTCAGCTAAGTGTCCCCCGTGAGACAGGGGTAGAAATACTTTGACAAAGTCAAGTTGTCCAGTCGATAAAGATGACAATATGATGGAAGAGCAAAAACTGCCAAGGAACTATTTACTGCGTCAAATGCCAGATGGGAGCTAATATTGTTGACCCATTTGATATTGATATTTCCGATTTGAACCAAGGTCTTGGCATTAAGCATGGAAACATAGAGCGCATCCGCTGCAGAGAGAGTATCCGACGCGACGAGTGGTCCTTCTTCGTTGGTGAGAGACTTCACAGGCAAAAGTGGGCCAAACTGTTGGATGAGCTCACAGATAGGATGTTTTGATGCTTCGATTTCCTGAGTCGTCATGTGCAGGTTTGCCAAGTGATTTTCGTCCATTTGCAATCTGTACGGCGAATGTAACTTTGCAGGTGTGTAAAGCAGACATATCCATGAGATGGCTATGTATACAACATTGCGGGCTTTGTTCTCATGAGCTGCATCTGCCTTGAATATGTCATGTTGAACTAAATAGCTCGTCGCTTTGTCAATTCCAAAGTGGTTAACGGTGTTTGCACACTCTGCAATTGCCCTGAGAAAACTGAAGATGTGATCATCAGTCACATGGGATGTACAAATGCGAGCTGATAGGAGGCTGCGCAACTCGGATGTTGGCAGAAGCTTGGTTTGAAGTCGGATGTATGCCAGATAGGTTTTCTGAGATACGGTGATGGGGCTTTTATTGTTGTGCCAGTCGTTGCGGACAAGAATGCAAGGGCAGTAAGAGATTCTGTAGCCTGAGCTTCTGTTTGGTTTGTCCATTTGGTCAATTGCATGTCGATGGATTAGGTAGGTATGTATACCATCTGGAATGTTTGGGATACACTTACCTGGAGTTTCGTTTCGTTCCATTACGCAACGACTTGCATGTGGAGGAGAGAACAGAAATACCTACATAGGAAGGCATTGCGCTTTCTACTTTGGCGCTGTTGATCCCCCTTTAACTCCCCTTCGTAGTGTTGAGCCCCTTGGTGATACAGACGTCTGTCTGCACCTGCACTGTCAGGTTACTTGAGTACCTCAGGCTTGGACAAAACAAATTCTCTCCACTGCAGGTGGGTGCCGTGTGGTGTGCTGCCGCTGAGGAATTATACGCCTGACTTCCTAACGAGCCCGCAACCACAGGTCTGTGCGTACAGGGCATTTTGCACCTAAACAAAATTATCAAGTTCTTAAAAATAACAATGTAAAGTAACTAATGCGTACTTTATATAATTTCATAGCGATGTACGATAACTTGGAATTAATAAATATCTTGGTGGCTTTAAACATTTGAAGTGATGGTTACGAATCTTGGACTTAAAGCCCTGAAGAGAGTTTGGCGGGGCTTGGAAAATGCCCTGTACGCACAGACCTGTGGTTGCGGGCTCGTAAGGTAAGCGCTCTGCTGCTCTGCTGCTCTGCTGCTCTGCTGACGGATGGTGTTCCAGCTTCCCCGCCCCACCACTCCACCTACAGAACAACTATACTGGTACCACCCGACCTGCACCTAGTGGAGCCTTGGAGCCTTGGAGCCTAGAAACCTCCAACGGAACCTGACGGGAAGTTGCACCGAAGTTGGGAAAGCGGGGCTGTCTCCTTGGCGTGCAAGACCCCCGCCCCGCCTGTGTAACCTGGTGTAACTCGTAAGGTAGCATCTACTGAGCCGCCTTCTTTCGGTAGTTGTTGTCTGATAGACAAACGTCACCTGAATCACCTGAACCACCTGCACCACCTGCACCACCTGCACCACCTGCACCCTCACAAGCATGAATGTCATTTTAATAAGCATGCAGAGAGCTGATGAGGGTTGAGGGCATGTAAAATAGGTTAAATGAACGGGAGCGGCCGAGTTGGCCTTGGATTGAAAAGGGCCACTCGCACTCGCACTCGTGGAGCTTGTGTGGGAGCACAAGGTGTGATAGCATCTGCACACTGCAGGCAGCCTCGTCTTGCAAACAAAAACCGGTGGACCCGTGCCGTGGTAGGTTGACGGCAGAATAGAGAGGCTCTTGCTCTGCATGAAATGGCTGATGCAACCAACCCAAGTCGAGGTCAGGCTCCCTAAAGCAAACCAGCCCTTCTCGTCGCCGTCAAAACAAAACACATTTCATGTGGTCAACAGGACGCCAGCTTTTTCCATTCAGTATCTTTGCACTGGGACTGAGCATCATCGGCCTTCGTTACCTCTCTCCTATATACCACAAAAGAACCATGGCCAAAGCATTGTTCCTATACGCATGGAAGGCTGGAAGTCCCCCAGTTGGCGTGAGCAGCCGCCGAGTCCAGCCCCCTCTCTTTGATGCCGTGAATGCGACGGCGCATAGCCTTCAGAAATTGATGGCAGAGGGCACGTTGAGAAGCACGGATCTTGTCGAAGAATATGTCGGGAGGATCGAAAGATACAATGGTTACTTGCGAGCGGTGTCCGAGTATGCTCCCAATGTTATGTAACGAGCTCGTGAGATGGACGACAAACGGGCCGCTGGGGAATTTCTAGGCCCTCTCCATGGCATTCCAATTCTACTCAAAATAATCCGTCTTCAATTCCTACTTGGTTTCTTTGCTGATTTGGTAGGATACATTCGACACTGAACCCAGTTTGGGTATGGGTACCACGGGCGGACTCGTGGCATTGATAGGGGCAAAGGCATCCAAAAATGCAGAGATAGTGGACAAGGTAAGCGATGAAGTTAGGACGAGTCTCCTGGGTCATTTTCACTGATCTCACCTGCAGCTTCTAGAGGCTGGCGCTGTCATATTGGGTAAAACCACCATATCAGTAGGTTTCAACCATATCCACTTTCGTGTCTCTCTAACAAAGCTTTAGGAAATTAGCTTCCATAAGTTCGTTATGACCCGTAAGTCTTGAAGCTCATATACTAAAGGATTCAAAGGGGATCGGGAATTCCGTGCGGATGGTCTGCTATTGCTGGCCAAGGACAGTCGCCTTACGTCCGTGGTGGATTCGACACACGCGACACGATTGGTGGGCACACTGTCAGTAACCCGTGCGAAAGTCCCTCTGCTTCTCCCGCTGACTGCTGCTTAGGTTCCGGGCGGGTCTTCCTCCGGACTGTCTATCGCCATAGCCGCTGGTCTGGCTGCAGGTGGCGTCGGGTCCGATACCGAAGCTTCGGTAACCGCGCCGGCTGTCAGAGCATCTTTGTTCGGAATGCGACCAAGCACGGGTATCATATCTACGAAAGGAACTATAGGACTTGCGCCTTCTTTTGATACTCCAGGACCTATGGCCAAAGATGCACTCGACCTAGCGGACATGCTGACCGTTCTGGTCGATACTAACAAAACAAAAGTGCCCGCTGGTGGCTATGCTTCGAGCATGAAGGGTGATTGGAAGTCCTTGAGAATTGGAACACTTGATCCCGAGATTTGGCAGTATCCTGAGGGCTTGGTGAGGCGTGATCCTAAGGCAACGGAGCAGATGGTAGTTATCTCCGTCATGAATAAAATGTGGAAGCATGCTCAATTTCATAGTTCAAAGCTTACAAAGACGCGTATGGCAAGTTTCAAGAACTGGCTGGGGTATATCATGAGAATGTGGATCTGCGACCTGCGGAAGATTTCACACTCAATGGTGCTAGTTCTATCTACTCTATCATCGGTATGTATCTCAATCATAAACTCAATTCGTCGACTGATTAATAGATTACGAATTTGTTGGCGAGATCAACAAATTCCTCGCTAGTCTGACAACAGCAACCGTGAGAAGTCTTCAGGAATTGGTGGATTGGAATGAGGAGCACTCTGCAGAAGCACTGACTACTGGTATTGGAGCCAGAGATTCCTCTCCTCGTACACCTGTTTTTTATTATATTTTCTAACAATCTTGTAGACTATCCCAACCAAGATCAATTGGTCAATGCTTTGAAAATTGACCTCTCAGCTGCCGAACTTGAAGCCATCCGCCAACACTATCTCGACGTTGGGGCCAGCGTAGATGCTACATTTGAGAAATACGGGATTGATATCATAGTTGGACCAGGCGACTGTTTTTTGACGAATCATGCCTCTGCAAACGGTGACCCCTTTCCCACCTGAAACATTTAAGTTCCCGGCTAATTGATCAAAGGGTACCCAATTGTTGCCGTACCTCTAAATTCGTATCTAGATTTGAACGGAAGGCCTGTTGGACTGCAAGCAATCGCTGGCAAGCATAATGAAGCTTTACTGCTATCATTCCTTAGCGCTTACGAGGCTTCATTTCCTCAAAGACAGCCACCGACGGCTTATCTTCATGCTGATGATTGGCATCCAGATGCCTCTCAGCTATGAATGCTCAAATACACGCAACCATTAGCCTGGGACGGCCTCACTTACTACTCATTCTTAACATATATCTCCTTCAGGTCCTTAACTTTAAATCGTCACCAATCAAAATGAAAGTTTCCAGATGCAGAACCCGAGATGATTACACGTGAAAATTCGTTTCATCAACTCTCTCGTACCGCCCCTAGATTTCAGTTTTATGTGCTGCTTTGCTTTCTCTCCGTTCACCGCTTCATGTTCAGGAAGCTTCTCGTACGCTTTCCTTTTTTCCAATGAAAAAGAGGACTTGTTCCATTTCTGTGAGCAGTTTCGGTCGGCTACTATTTACAAAGCTTTCTTGTTTGAAGTTACTATGTTTTAATGAAATGTTTGTTCTAGTAGAAGCAACAGGGGTTGCACTTACTCCGTGCGCACGCTCTAACAACACTAAAATTCTCAGATCGCGATCCACATTCTGAGTAAACAACCTCATTAAACAACTAATATGGCCCGCCCCACGCGTCTGAATCCTTTTCGGTCACCTACACCTTAATCTCTAGAAGGCAAAGAAGCCTCCACCAATCGGAAAGGCAAATTCTTCAACGCCTTAGAACGCAATTATGGCCACATGTCGCTACGTGCTATTTCCAACAAACAAAACATCTCTGAGAGCTGTAGTCGCAAATGGAGAGACTAGTGGCTCAGGATCGGCTCTAAGGCAAAGTATAAGACCCGGCCGACCTCTACTATACTTGGTCATCAGTTAAAGGTTACAAAAGAGACCTGTAAAATGCTCTGCTCTCCCTCCCGAAATCCTGTCCGTAAAAGAAGCTGGGAAGAGTAGATTAGCTTCCACGACCTGCCAGTAAAAAAGCAACAACTACAGAATATGATGAAGCGTTACACCAAGGGCGGCGGCTAGTATAAGATAGGCTTTGTTAAGAAGGTTATTTCAGTTAAAAATCATGCCGACAGAGGTCAATATAGCTCTAACCATGTATACGACGCGCTATTCGGTTTTTTCGATTATATTGTCTATACAGACGAGTTTCATGTAGACCTAACCTCACGCACACAGTGTAGGGTTACAAGAGAGTAAGGAACGCGCGATGATCCTGAAAACATTGAGGAAAGAGGGGGTCTATTAGAGGCACGCTTCTACGCTACTGGTTAGATTAGTTGGTAGGGGAAAGCTAACAAGTTAGAGTTCTATAACGACGAGGAGGATATAACTAAACGTCCTATATACCCTCCTAAGCCTCGCTGCTGTCTAAAAACAGAGAACGAGGATGAGTATCATCGTCGTGTATAAGAATAGGAAGCTAGGAAGCCTCACGAGCGAGAAGTCAAGGTCAAGGGCAACGTAATAACACAGAAATACTTTGTAGACTAACTGCTACCTATCTACATATAAGTAGTAGAAAGTATAATAGAAATAGATAATAAACCATAGCTTTTACAAGAGGATGAAGACCTATCTCACAGTATATGGAAAAGGGGACTTGCGCAGGAGTATAAGGACGTACATAGGATAAATAACTTATACTACCCTATGTAGAGCCCGGATTACAATCCTATAGAGGGTATTTGGGCTATAATAAAGCAAAGGTTAAGGTATAGATACTTTGATTCAGACAAGGACATCAAGGAGGCTTTACAGGAAGAATAGGACAAGATTACTATAGAGGAGATACGCCACCGGATTGCTGATATGCCTAGAAGATGCGCAGAACTTCAAAGATCAGGGGGGAAGCCTATCAGAGGTAATAAATGGTGATAGGGTTGTTGTATATAGATATTTAATAGAAAAATTCCCCTTCTTCATTTTGGTGGGGCTGGATCGTGCGCACGGAGTAAGTGCAACCCCTGTTGGAAGGTTATTTGTAAATTTAGGTTAAGTTTCCGTAAAACTTTTTTGGTTGTTGACTCTCCAGGTGCTTCCGGTTTGGTGGAAAGCTTTTTGGGAGTATGGTACACAGGAGTTTTTGGGCTTTTGATTGAGAAATCCAGTTCAAAGATTCAATCTAGTGAATTCAGAACAATGCTTTCTCTCAAAGCATCAAGTCAGGTAAGCAGTGAAGAGGGTGCGCATTTTCTTTTACAGGTGAGAGACATTCTTGATGAAATAATGTTCTATTGTTTTCTGTGAAGTTCTCTTTCAAGTGTGATTTCATCCTCAATTGGAAGTTAGCATTAGGAGACTTGTATATGTTTACTAATGATGAGGAAATCATGGTAAACTTCTCGCTCTTGCTCGTATCTGAGTTTTCGGGTTCGTTACTACCCGTCACTATATCATTTAAAAGACGGCTGCCTGCTAGCTTACTTTATTTATACTTGAATTTATATATATACTATTAAGTTATAACGTGGTTTATCAGGACCCTGCGCACTTTTGCCGATTCTCTAACCCCATCATTTTACCACGCGTTTTTTACCCTTTCTAATCGAGGTACAAACTCAAGAAGCACGTATTATTTTAGCTATTAAAGCTAGTCGAACCTCGAAAAGAAAACTAAGTCGTCGAAAAGCTGCAAAAATCTATAAAGTTTCTAAATCTACACTTCGCCTTAGAATAAACGGCTATATTCTACTCTCCGATCGTCAGCCAGCAAATACGAATTTGACTAAGTTAGAGAAGGAGGTTATTATTCGATATATACTTAATTTAGAAATAAGAGGCTTTACACCCCGGCTAGCTAGTGTAGAAGATATAGCGAATTATATCCTCGAATCGCGAGAGGGAAGACGGGTTAGAAAGCTCTAGGCGGATCGATTTATATAACAACCAGCCTTAAAGACGCGTTTTAATCGCGTTTACAACTTCTAAAGAGTCTTATACGAAGATCCCGAACTTATTAGTATATGGTTTCGACTAGTAGAGAGAATAAGAGTAAAATATAGTATTCTAGACTACGATTTTTAGAATTTCGATAAAACTAGCTTTATAATAGATATAATTACTCTTTCTATAGTTATTATATACGTAGATCGACGTAGTAGAGGTAAGGCAGTTTAGCTAGGCAATCGAGAATAAGCTACTATAATTACTTATATTAATAGCGAAGGTAGAAGTATTTCTCTATTTTTAGTAGTAAAGAGGAAATAATATTTCTTAAGCTAGTATACTAAGAGTAGCCTTCTATATAACTAGGTTATTAAACTAATAATTTATAGCTAGACGAATAATAAGATAGCTCTATAATAGTATTATAAATTATATATTTAGTTAGATAATAAGTAAAGACTAGATAGCGTTCTAATAGATTAAGTACTATTAGAAACTCTTATAGTAAATAGAGACGCTTAGACTAGCTAAGCGATCTAAGGATTTTATCTATATATATTTATATAACTAAAGCGACTCTTATTAGTATCGCTCTAAGCGATAGTCGCTAGGAGCGACTATTAGCTTAGTCGCTTATATAACGATTCTTAAACTAACTAACTAAGGTAACTAAGTATCGCTAGAGTTTGTTCTTATAAAGAGGTTCAATCGCGAACTAGGTGTTTACTTAGAGGTAAACTCGTCACGAAACTATAAAGCTGTTAAGGTAGTAATAACAATGTAATATAAGGTTGAGTATAAAGCTCCTATCTAATAGTAGACACGCTAGTCTTATATAGAACCTTCCTGCTCGTGGCCGCTATAGTCGACTGTTTAGCTATAGTCGACATAGTTAACACGTTAGCTATATCGCACGTTATATAATAGAGATATAATAAAATCCTTAGATCGCTTAGCTAACCTAACCGATCCCTTAATACTATAAGAGTATATAATAGTACTTAACCTATTAGAACGCTGCCTAGTCTTTACTAGTTATATATATATATAATTCGTAATACTATCCTCTTCTTAGCCTAGTATATCTCTACGCTTAAGTATAACCTAAGAAAATAATATTAGAAGGTTATCGGCCTTCCTTCTTTTAATATAAACACTACCTATACTATAGAAGATAAACGTTAGATTAAACTTACTAAATATATTAATAGATCTAGAGAAGAGATGTCGCTCTATACTTAATATAAACGTTCTAGCTATAAGTACGTAGTACTATCTATAACCCTCGAGGCTAATAAATGTTCTAAGTATACTTGTTAAAAGAAATCATATAATATTAAATCGTAGAACCGAATACCCTCACTTTTAGACTAGTCTTTAATTAACTAGTAATAGTAAAGGTTATAGGATGAAGAGGAGAAAGCCTAGTAGTCCTAACAGGAGGCCGCTACTAAGGTTCTCTGTTTACGAAGGTTATAACACTAACTCGACAAGAAAGAACAGTGTTTAATTCATTTAGAGCTAAATTCTATAGCTAAGTTAGAGGCAAGAGAGGCGAAGGAGGAGAATGAAAAGAATTAACGGAAGGAACAGGAGAAGAGAGAGAAGTAAGAGGCGAAGACCGCCCGGCTAGCTGCCCTCTATACCTCTACTACGTCTGACCTAATTCCTAACCTAGGTCTCGACCCTAGTTTCTTTAAAGCTTTTCTAGCTAACTATATACTATAGGCAGACTTGGGTTTTGAGAATAGAACTCCTTAAGTTCTATCGAATACTAGCTAATATTCTCTTTTAGTTTCTAAGTGTTTTCTAAATATAGGTAGTCTAACTATTTAATTAAATACTTAATCTTACCTCTAATAAGTCTATAGTTAAGAATCTTCTCGACCTTATACTTAGCATTTAGGTTAACTAGCTAGATCTCTATAAGTAGAGCTAGTAGAGCTTCTAGTAGTACTAGTTTAAGAAGTAAGATATAGAATACTAGAAAGATATTTATTATTTTTAGTAGAGCTAATTCGTAGTTTAAAGGTCCTTTTACTTACTTGATTTTAAACGGTCTAATATATATATAGTCTAGTTTTCTACTCGGTCTCTTTATATCGATGTTTTTTCGCTATAAGTAGACTTTATCTCTCTCTTTTAGCGTTAGCTTCTAACTATGTCGTTTATTATAGTAGTACGCGTTATACTCTACTATAAACTATAGGTCCTCTATAAGTTTCTTATATAGGCTTTTAATCTTTAAAGCTAATACTTAAGCTAACTAATTATTATTCGTTGTTTTTATTAGTCTATTATATACTAGTAATTTATATCTAAAGTTAGTATAGAATAGTAATATAAGTGTTATTTCTATAGTTAAGCTATTATATATAAACTAAGCTAAAGATAATAGTTCTACCTAGTTATTCTACTAGTAGTTTATATAGTAATAGAGGTATATTTCAACTACTTAATTTATATATTTATTTCCTCTATTAGTCTAGAGGTAGAAAGCTATTAAAAGCTTTCTTTTTACACCTAATCGCTCTATAAGAGCGGTCTAGAACTTCGAGGTAAAGAGCTTATCTCTATCTAAGAGTATCTCTATTAATATTCTATATCTTAAGATTACGTCTCTTAAGTATATAAATACTAGATGTTCCGCTATACTAGACTCTATATACGATATTAGTATTATATATTTAGTAAGTCTTTCTATAATAACTAGAATTAAGTTGTATTTAACTTCTATTATTAGGTCTCTAGATTTTAGTAGCTTAATAATAAAATCCTAAGAGACTAATTTCTAAGGTATCTATAGAATAGAAGTAGTATCTATCTATCTATATAGTAGCTAGCGTAAAGCCTTATTCTAGGTATAGGTATTATACTCCTTTATTACGTCTTTAATAATCGTTAGTAGATAGTCTATAAAGTAGTATTATTTAATTCGCTAAGTAGTCCTTCTTATTCCTTAATATCTATAAGTAGATACTAAATAGTACTCGCTAATAAACTACTTTATATATTCTTTTAGAACCTATAATTTTCTATTATAGTACTAGTTCTTCTCTTTATATATGTCCTAGATCACGTCTAGCTATAGATCTACTATCTATATAGCTATAATTTAATAAACTATCGAAGCTAAGTCTCTATTAGATAGCTCTTTTAATATTACTAGCCTTATATATTCTCTAGCTTCTTTATAGCCTAGTTTATAACTAAGAGCGTCTACTCTTAGGTTTATTATTCCTATAATATATTAGATAACGATGTTATAGTATAATAGAGTTTCTAACTATCTAGTAAGGTACTCGCTTATAAGTTCCTTAGTAGTAGTAAAGGTTCGAAGATTAGTATAATTAGTAAGAACTATCACCTAATACTTCGTTTCTTAGAGATAGATTTTCTAATACTCTAAAGTAAAGACTATAGTAAGTAGTTCCTTCTTAAATATAGTATAGTTCTACTATACTAGGTCTAGCGTTCTAGAGTAGTAGACTATAGGTATTAATTTTCCGTTTTCGTCTAGTTATAGATATATAGTACCTATTACTATACCTAATAAGTCTATTTCTATAGTACTTAGTTTCTCTAGATTATAGCTATATAGGATTAGTTCCTTAGTAAAGCGTTTCTTTATTATCTAAAAGGCTGTTTCTACGATTTCGTTCTATATAAAAGGTACTTCTTTATATATAAGGTTCGTTATTAGTTTTAATATCCTAGTATAGTCTACTATAAACTAATAGTAGAAGTTAGCGAATCTCTAGAAGTGTTAAATGTCTTTAACGTTTTTTAGTAATTTCTAGTTAATAACGTCTCTTATTTTATCTAGATTAATTTCTATTTGTTCTAGAGATATTATTCGGCCTAGAAACTTAGTATAAGTTACTCTAAACTTATATTTTAATAGCTTAAGATAAGAGTTTATAGTAGTAAGTCTTTTTATAACCTTATATATATAACTCTCGTATTTCTCTACTTTATCTAAGTAGATTAGAATATCATCTAGGTAATAAATAACTATTATCTCTAGAAGACCTTCTAGAATATTATTATTCTACCTCTAGTAGGTTACTAGTATAGTAGCTAATTCGAATAGTATTACTATATACTCGTAGAGTTCTAAGGGTAATCTAAAAGTAGTTTTCTACTCGTCGCCTACCTTAATCCTAATTAAGGTATAAGCGTTCCGTTAGTCGAGTTTTATAAATATCTTAGTAGAGCTAATTCTATCTAGTAGATATTATTCTTCTAGTAGCGAGTAAGCGTCCTTAATCGTTATATTATTTATATCTTAGTAGTTGATATAAACTCGACCTATTAGGTTATCCTTCTTACTAACAACTAATATATTTAATAGAATAGATGATTTAGATCTCTAAATATAACCTTTCTTTAAACCTTCGATAATATAGCTTTTAAAGCGTTATAGCTTAATCTAACTATAAGGCTACATTTTCTATTTCTTAAGGTTATAACTCTCTTTTAATTTAATCTTATAATCCTATAAACGATGTTCTAGTAGAGCTTATAAGTTCTCTAGGTTCTCGAACAATTCCGCGAATTCTCTATACTATATAGGTATAACGTTATTAGCTTTCTTACTAACCTATAGAGAACTCTCGACAAGGTGTTCTAGTACCTTAGAAGAGGTAGCGCTAACCTCGTTCTAGCTATATAGTTAAGGCTACGATCCTTTATAGTTATATTAGCTAAAAGTTATTATTTAGGCTTTCTAGTTAATATCTATATTATATTCGCTAATCTATAGTATACTAAGTATTACGTTCTAGCTACTAATTACTATAATATTAAATTATATATCTTAGTAGTATTCTTCGATAGTAATTTATATTAGAATAGTTTACTAATTAATAACTCTATTTTAATATACTATATCTATTCTATTAACTATACCTAGTCGGTATAGTTCTATCTTCTTAATAGAAACGTTTAGTCTCTTTAGTACTAATAGAGAGAGAAAGTTATCTATTACTTCTAAGTTAATTATAACTTAGAGTTCCTATCCTCTAATTCTTATAGTTATTATTAACTAGTAATTTCCTAATATAGCGTAGATTTCTCGTCTATTTATATAGACTACGAAACTATACTCTCTTTTACTAATTTCCCTTACTTAAGGGTTACCTCTCTAGAGGTAGAGTATTACTTACTAGAAGTCGCTCTCTAATACTCTATATACTATTTACTATTCTATCATTTAGCTATAGTTAGGTTTATTACTAGTAAACTATTTCTCTAATTCCTAGTCTAATATAGGTTTTAGATAGTAACGCTACTATATAATTACATCTTCTAATATAACTTCTAGAGCCTAGTATTCTCCTACTTATAGTTAGGTAAAAGGTTAATCTCTTTTCCTCTATAACTTAAGAGTAGACTTAAAGATATCTTTAATAGGTTATATATTTAGTTTCCCTTCTATAGTATCTAGGTTACTTTTAAGATTTCTAAAGATAATACTTATTAGAAGGTTGTTCTAAACTTAAAATCGTTCTAGCGCTTCTAGAGCCTATTCTCTAGTTATATAAGGGGCCTAAAAGTCTAACTTGTTTCTATTAAGGTCTATCTATTAGTTACTATAGTTAAAACATTCTATAAATGTCTATATTTCTTCTACTTAAGAGTCGTTGTTCTAGTTATTCTCTTAACTAGACTTATCTAATAATTCTAACGATAAGTCTAATAATAACTCTATTATCTCTACTTTATATTATAGAGGTAGATTATACTCTAATTTAGATCGTCTCTTATAGTATTATTTAAGGATAGAGTTCTCCTTATCCTCTACTTACGTTCTATACCTATAAGCTTCTAGCTCTTTATTAGATAGATTAAACCTCTTAAGTAATACTATTTCCTTTCTAGTTATAGTAAATACTTATTACTTTCTCGAAGAATTAGCCTTCTTATAACAGTTACTTACTCTATAGCTAGGCAGGCTATAAGAAAAGTATAGGTGCTACTTACGACGTCGGTTTCGTTCTTTCTAAGAGAGCTTCTACTTTCTAGAAGTCTTCTTCTAGGTAGCGTTTACCTATTAGTTCTTCCGGCGGTCTAGTTAGTTCTATTTATTATACTTCTTAATTTCTAGGCGGAGATTAGTTTTCTTAAATTCCTATAGACGGTTATCTAAATAGATTACTTCTTTAATTATAGTAGCGATGTCTTTATAATTAAGATTTTATTATACTATCTCTTTATATAGCTTAGCGTTAAGTTCTCTATAAAAGAGTTTTATAAGAGCGAGAGAATCCTACCTAGTTCTGTTTCTATAACGTTAGAATTCATTTATATAATTAATTACTAATCTAGTTTAGTATAGATTAAGTAACTTTTATATTACTGTTTTAATAGTATTAATGTTACTAAACATTTAGTATATAGCGACTTTAAATCTGTTCTAAGATCTAAACATTAATTATATATTAGCTATACTTTCTACTAAGGCTTTATATACGAAAAAGTCCTCTAGGTATAGTTATACCTACTTAAGGGCGGTCTCTCGAAGGTAGGAGATAGCGAAGATAGGTAATACTATATAGTTACTATTAAACTTATCTTCGTTAAAGTTAAAGTAGATTTCTATTTATATAAGGAATAACTCTAATTCTTATCGTTTACTATAGTAAGTATCGAGCAGCTTAACTTGTATAGTTTCTAGGGCTTCGACCCTGTATAGCTCTAGTGCGTCTAGCATGCTCTTATTATCGTCTTCGTCGTCTAGGGTAGTTGTGTCCTAGAACGCTACAGACGTGCCCTAGATTAGTACGTTAACGGTACTAGTACTAGGGCTAGGGATAGAAGCAGCCTTTGAAGGCATTGTGATTCGAACTTCTAGGCTTAGGTACTTAAAGTGTAACGATTCTCAAACTAACTAACTAAGGTAACTAAGTATCGCTAGAGTTTGTTCTTATAAAGAGGTTTAATCACAGACTAGGTGTTTACTCGAAGGTAAACTCGTTACGAAACTATAAAGCTGTCAAGGTAGTGATAACAATGTAATATAAGGTTAAGCACGAAGCTTCTATCTAATAGTAGATGTACTAGTCTTATATAGAACCTTCCTGCTCGTGGCTACTATAGTCGACTGTTTAGCTATAGTCGACATAGTTAATACGTTAGCTATGTCGCATGTTACGTGATAGAGATATAATGAAATCTTTAGATCGCTTAGCTAACCTAACCGATCCCTTAATACTATAAGAGTATATAATAGTACTTAACCTGTTAGAACGCCGCCTAGTCTTTACTAGTCACGTATATACGTGATTTATAATAGCTTAGTAGTTTAGAATAGAGAACAAGAGTTCTATATAAGACTAGTACGTCTACTATTAGATAGAAGCTTTATTCTTAACTTAGTATTATAAATTATATAATAACGTGTTTTATAAGCGAGTCGCCTATCTAAGCGAGTCGTTTACTTTTCTAGTCGTATACTATCTACTAACTTTAAATTATAATAGCTTAATACTATAACATTTAATTACCTTCTTAAGAAGCTAGTATTATTTTAGCGACCTAAGTACTCGAAAACAACGCGCTATTAACTAAACGAAGCGCTATAAAGATTTACTAGGTTCCTCGAAAGACTCTCTCTAATCGACACGCTAGAAAGCCTCTACGACGCGATTACTAGTCTAATTCGAAAAAACTTATAAAGCTAGAGGAGGATATAATAGTTAGATATATATTAGAGTTAGATTCGCGAGAGTTTTCGCCTATAAGAAATATAGTATAAGATATAGCTAACAATCTACTAAGAGAGTATAATAGAGAGCCTATAGGTAAGAACTAGCTAGACAACTTTATTAAACGTATACCTAAGCTTAAAACCTAATAGAGTTGTTCTTATAATCGTTAGCGAGCTTTAACTAAGGATCCGCGAGTTATTAGCCTATAGTTCACGCTTATATAGTCTATTAAAGAGAAATTAGGTATTTAAGAGAAGGATATCTATATAACGATTCTTAAACTAACTAACTAAGGTAACTAAGTATCGCTAGAGTTTATTCTTATAAAGAGGTTTAATTATAGACTAGGTGTTTACTTAGAGGTAAACTCGTTACTTAACTATAAAGCTATTAAGGTATTAGTAATAATATAATATTAAGTTAAGTACGAAGCTTCTATCTAATAGTAGATGTACTAGTCTTATATAGAACCTTTCTACTTATAGATCTACTCTAGATTCTAGGACCTCTTTAGATCTCTAGAGGATCCTTAGAGATCTATTATATAATTATAACTATATAAAATCCTTAGATCGCTTAGCTACTCTAAGCGACCTGTCTAATACTATAAGAGTATATAATAGTACTTAACTTATTAGAGCGCCGCCTAGTCTTTACTAGTTATATATATATATAATTTATAATACTATCCTCTTCTTAGCTTAGCGTGTCTCTACACTTAAGTACAACCTAAGAAATGTTGTTAGAAGGCTAGCGGCTCTCTCCTGTTATAATGTTTTTAATAACACTATAAGTAGATACTTATAAAAAGAAGAAAGAAAGGTTTCGACTTACTAATAACATCGAAAACACCTAAAACGAAGTTATAGCCTATTCCTAATACTCCTTATAAGGCTAGTAGTATCTTATAGACGAATCCTAATCTAGCTGTTACGCTAAATACGTTTATATAAAGTCGAAATGTAATAGAGGTAGTAATTCCTAGAGTAAGAGCGTCCTTACTAAAAAAGAGTAGGAATCTCTAGATACTTAGGAGAAGCGCCTACGAGATAAAGAGGAGGCTACTATAGCTAAGATCCTTCGGCTGTGAAAGTAGTAGAAGTTCATCTAGAAGGGTTATAAGGAAATAGCTTGTTAAGGACTTAAATTTATTAACAAGCTTAATACTATAGAGGAATTAGAAAGAATCAACAGAAAGAACAGGAAGACTAGGAGAAGTAAGAGGTAGAGACCGCTCGACTAGCCGCCCTCTACATCTCTACTACGTCCGACCCGATTCCTGACCTAGGTCTCGACTCTAGTTTTTTCAAGGCTTTTCCTACTAACCACGCGCTATAGACAGACTTAGGTTTTAGAAATAGAACTTCTTAAGTTCTACTAAGTACTAGTTAATATTCTCTTTTAGTTTCTAAGTGTTCTCTAAATATAGGTAATCTAACTATTTAATTAAATACTTAATCTTACCTCTAATAAGTCTATAGTTAAGAATCTTCTTAACCTTATACTTAGTATTTAGATTAACTAGTTAGATCTCTATAAGTAGAGCTAGTAGTACTTCTAGTAGTACTAGTTTAAGAAGTAAGATATAGAATACTAGAAAGATATTTATTATTTTTAGTAGAGCTAATTCGTAATTTAAAGGTTCTTTTACTTATTTAATTTTAAATAGTCTAATATATATATAGTCTAGTTTTCTACTTAGTCTCTTTATATTAATATTTTTTTACTATAAGTAGACTTTATCTCTCTCTTTTAGTATTAGCTTCTAACTATATCGTTTATTATAGTAGTATATATTATACTCTACTATAAACTATAAATCTTTTATAAGTTTCTTATATAGGCCTTTAATCTTTAAGGCTAATACTTAAGCTAACTAGTTATTACTTATTATTTTTATTAGTTTATTATATACTAGTAATTTATATCTAAAGTTAGTATAGAATAGTAATATAAGTATTATTTCTATAGTTAAGCTATTATATATAAACTAAGCTAAAGGTAACAGTTCTACCTA